>NJDC01003127.1:219587-234163 GCA_002245475.1 Calephelis virginiensis
TCAGATGTCACGGTGTTAGTGACGGTGAGCCTATGTTCGCCTTTTACGAGCTGCCTGGCAAGGAAGGCAGATGGTCTATTCTACAAAGGAGCCCGGACCAACACGGGGACAATAATTAAATATATTCAATGTAGTAAATTTATACTGGTATCTAGATAAGTATTTCTATATTTTTTTTCCCTGGACAAGTTACAGAAATTGAATCTAACCCCAAAGTAAGCAAATTATATGCTTGTGTTATGGGTGTTAGTCAACGATTCTAATTCATAGAAATACTTAAATAGATACCAGGATAAATTAAATAAACACTCAGACCCGGAAATGCAGACATCTAAATGTTCATCACACAAATGCCTGCCCCCGTCGGGAATCGAACCCGAGCCTCGCGGATGATCGGTGTAGTTAGGCGTGTACGCTAGCCACTCGACCAGCGAGGCGGTCAAGCATTGTTGACTAACAACCATACCATAAGCATATAATTAGCTTAATTTAGGGTTAGATTCAACTTGTGTAGCTTGTCAAGGGATATTTATTACTATATTGAAGTGAAAACTTCTTTAGCGGCGTTGCGCACTTTTTTGTAATGGGTAAAAACTTCTTAACTCGCGTCAGATCGTCAGATCGTAAGACGGCACAGGGTGCATGCGTGAATAAGATGGCGCGAGATCTAAAACAAAACGTAGATTCATTGCTGTTTTTGTATTGCTTAGATATAGGATTCGCAATTAATAATACGCCGCAATATACCTACCATTACATTCTAACAAGACAACACGATACATAGCAGATACGTATAATATCAACAGACATTGCTCTATTTATTCCATCTTGAAAATAAGCTTTATGTATAGACGAGCAATGTTTAATGTACAGATAATATGACGACTCACGTGGTCTTACTTTAGCGAGTTTTTGTCAAGCCAAAAGCAGGTTATTGATATGAAAATAATACTTGTGCCTAAATACTAGTACTTTCATTTCGATAATTAAAGCAATTCGTGCAAAACTATTCCCTAACCATCCAAAAAAATCAAAAATGCACAACGTTAATAGTAAAGTTCTGCCGGCACTCCCGGAGTGCCACCTGTCTTTTTTTTATTTATCTATTATTCATTCAGATTTGTTACTTTGGACAAAATGGCTTAACTGGTTTAAATTATTTTAGTTCTGTATAAATCTTTCAGTTTTAAAGTTTATGTTTTTTTGTGTATGTACAGTAAATCCTAATTGAAACTTTTAGATAGACATAAAATACTTTTTATATCGATTTCTAAAGCCTAGTGGGCCGGTTTTGGACTTGACTTCATGACAGACTTTCTTCACAGGCCCAGGTTTGATTTTTCTTTACCTAAACTGGGTTTAGTGACTTGTCGATTTTCCTAAACAACATCGTTATCCTTGCTTTGATAACTACCCGGTTGGTTTTCCACCTATCACAATGTGAGACTATCTTCTCCTAATCATGGGCGGCCTGGACATACCTCTATCTAGAATACGAGCTTAAAGATACATTTTTATATCTTAACATTGATTCGTAGTAGAGCTTTTAGATTAATAAAAATAACTACGACAGTTAAAACCGACTTCAAAAATTAAAAAAGATTTAATATCAATTATACATAACCTATTATTTATATGTTTTATTTACTAATATGTTTGAAGTCGGTGGCAACAATTAAACTAATATTTATATTATAAGTAAGTAATAAATTGGCTTGGCACCGACTTCCAACCTACTGGTAAATGGCACATATAAATAATAGGTAGTATAATATAAAATTTTATTACTTTTTACTTTTTAGTTTTGAAGTCGGCTTTTTCTAACGCAGATATTTTTATTTAATACTTTAGTTTAATGCTTATCTGATTTATTTTAATAAAAATAGATATCGAGATAGGAGAAAGTAGGTAAAAATGCTCATCAAATAAAAACTAATGAGCCTACTTGAACCAAATTTTTATGGGACCAACTCGAAACTGTTTTGCATCAAACAAAAACAGAATAACGTAAATAGGCTCAGAAACCTCGGCGAAATCGGTGTACATACAGACAAAAAATATACCGGCCGAATCGAGAACCTCCTCGTTTTTTGAACTCGGTTAAAAATAAAATATTTGTTTGCTAAAAATTTGTGATAAGAAGTTAATAAAAATATTTAATTATACCAACATGAAATATTTCAACATAATAATTTCATTACGGTTTGCAAACTTTGATTTATTTTAACATTTTTCTAATATTTTTAACTATGTATTGATTACAAATTACATGATTAGTTTAAAATAATTTAAGTGAAAAAAATGCGGGAAGCCGAGAAAAAAATTCAAATTCAATGACCACGATGCAGTTCGATTGTTTTATAAAAGGTAGATAATGATCTGGTCCAATAAAGTTTGATTCTAAAACTTTTTTCCGACTGTGGACTAGCGGTTCAGTTGTTGGACTTGACTGCATGAGGTCTCGGGTTCGAATCCTGGGTCGGGCAACAAAAAGATTGGGTTTTTACAATTTTCTAATAAAAAAAATGTTGCTCAGTATTGGAAATGTGCCCGATTCGCGATAGGCTTGCCACCTATCACATTGTGAGACTTAGTGTCTTTGGCTAGTCGTGGGTGCCTTGGTTGTGCCTCTGCCTACCCTTTCAGTGATATGGGCGTGAAGATCCTTATTTTTCGACAAACGTGCATGCACTTGATTATTACTGACAGAACCGCTTACTACTTTCTCAACAATGTAACCTTTCGTCTAAGCACATTTCATCAACAGCTTCTCTAGTGAGAGATCAGAACTTTTCCACTACAAACGTTTCATCTTTGAACGATTCTTTCACGGAATAAACTACACGTGAAATATTAGACAAGCGAAAATGGATAGTTTCTAAGCGATAGTACGGTTCAATAAAAAACAAAAGCATACATGAAACGCAAAAATGTTTCATTCTAGCAGCGAATTATCAAGCGGAAAAACGTATGTCGGAGAAATGTTTCAGTATCAAGTTGAATTCTGAATTTTTATTTTTGAGAAATGTTTTTTGTTTAATGATTTGTCGATGGAATCTTTCTGGTATTACTTTGTCAACTTATGTGCGATTCACTTTTAATAACGCACAGATTTTGGTTGTCCTTTTCAGATAAGCTATGACTTCAAGGTCGTTTCATATAAGTTTGATCATTATCCAACCAGTGGGTTTTTAGTTCAATTTAATACCACTTGACGGAAGTTGATAAAATTTAATGAAACTTGTTAATTGATTCATTTTTTGGCAACAACTAGTTTCCTTCATTTTAAATGTTAATTTATGGGGGCATTGTATGAAGTGATTTAGATTGTTTTACAGATATCTGGTTAAGTCAAACAAGTAGCTTGAAGCTGTTTTTAATTCCAAAAAGGAGCTATCAATTCATTGGTTGGTTTATAATAATAATAATAACATCTTTATCTGCGCTTAATAGGAGTACATTAGATCTTCTTATTCTAACAATATTCCTTCCTATTTCACCAAAACAATCCTTGGTTTGCAAATGTATACATTAACTAAATTTTGTAACATCGTATCTCATGTATTATAACCACTCTCATGTATATTGAATATAATACTTGTTTTGATAATTATTATGAGATAAATGTCAAAATTGAAAATTTATTTTATTGTTAGAATTGATTCATAGCTAAATTGTACAGTCAAATTATAAAAACAACGAAAATTAAAAAATCATTTCAAAATAATAATTTAAAAAATATAATATATATAAGTGATTAATTAAAATTGAAATTGAAAAGATTTTATATTATACAACATGTCAGAAATGTATGATAACATAAATAATTTAAAACTGTCCAGTAAAATGTGCAAATTAAAAATAACATATCGTCAAATAAAACAAAATTTTCAATACAAAAAATAAAAACAAACATGTCACTTAATCTAATGTCTTATTTATAATAAAATAATTTACTTATGTCATAGAAACATCGTTCCAAAAGCCATGCCGATAGTTCCTTCTTAAATCTATTCATATGTAAGTCTTTAATACTGTCAGGTATACTATTATAAATTTTTATGGCCATGAAGTGTACATTTTTTTTATACAGCTGAACTTTACATGTCGGTATATATAGTTTACGAGCATGTCTTGTGGACCTTTGTTTCTCGTCTATGTTTAACTTGAAAAGATGTGAGTATTTTTTCACAAAAATTGAAATCTCTTGAATATACATGCAAGGGAAGGGGAGTATATTATTTTTTACGTTTGTTCAACGATGACTTGACCAAACATAAATGTCTATAAATTAAAAAATAATCTCCAATTCCCTTGGTTTTAGAATTTTTTCATGATTTTAGCAGACGGATTTTCTGATGGTACGAAATTCACGCCGCCTAGAGACAACAAAGCGTTGCCACCCTAGGGGATGTTAGCAAAAAAAGGATAGTAAAAATTAAGTTTGCCAGCTACCTAAACCTCCGAATCGGAACACGTCAAGGGCAAGCATTGACAGTGTGCCGGCAGGAATAGGCAAGGTGGTGGTAACAATCTGGACGAGTTGCTGCGAAGCTCTACCACCAAGTCAGATGTCACTGTGCTAGTGACGGGAAGCCTTTGCTTACATTTTACGAGCTGCGTGGTAGGAGGGATCGACACGGGGAAACATCTAACATCGAGCGTGAATGGATGGAAAAATTTTACTATTTTTTTGCAAGTAAAAACTTCTTTAGCGGCGTTGCGCACTTTTTTGGAATGGGTAAAAACTTCTAAACTTGCATCAGATCGTCAGATTGAAAATTCGTAAGACGGTACAGGGTGCTTGCGCGATAAAAAGGGCGCAGGGCGCTTGTGCGAATGTTCGTGTTGTCATGTTTGTGTACGATAGCGCAATAAATGAATATTGTATTACACCACATAAATGATAGGTAGTACTTTCATACTGACAATTAAAGCAATTCGTGCAAAATGATTCCCTAACCATTGAAAAATATTCAAATTGCACAACATTAATATTCAAGTTTTGTTTTAAGTGAGAGGTCAGCAAACACAATTGTTGTCTATAGACACCTCAGATTTTAGAAGTGCGTCTCTGTGCTGAGCTAGGGATGTAAGGCCTATTGTGCAAGTTTGCTATTTACCCTACCCTATAGAACGGTACATGACAGTAATCATGGCAGCAGGTATAAATAAGGTAATGGATCCCAACCTGGGTAAGCTGTTGCACAGGACTGTACCACCAGTGGCCTTGTTGGTAATGACCTTTATTTAGACAATTGCTCATGTTGTGCTAATATCTGTCATATAAATAACGAAGAAACAAAAAAGTGATTTTAGCGGCATACTAGAAAGCTTGTCACCTCTGTGGTCTAGCGGTTCAGTTGTTGGACTTGACTGTATGAGGTCCAGTTCGAATCCCGGGTCGGGCAACAAAATAAAAATGGTGTTTTTTTCCAATTTTCTAATAAAAAAAAATGTTGCTCGGGATTGGATATGACCTCGGTTGGCGATACCTATCACATTGTGGGACTTAGTGTCTTCGGCTAGTCGTGGGTGCCCTGGTTGTGCCTCTGCCTACTTCTTCGGGAATATGAGCACTTTTTAGAAAACTTGAGGAAACTTAGCAAAAATAAAAAAAGTAATTAATACATTGCAACGTTTGTCGGACCATTTACTTTCATATAAGTTTTGTGAAGATCCTGCTTGTAGTTTTTTAGCTATACTTATTCAAAATTAATTATTAATTCAAAATCTATCTTATGAGATCTACACTCTCAAATAAATAACCAGTAATAGACATAACTAGGTTTGTCAATCGTCCCACTATTTGGAGATCATCTGGTTTTTTAAGCCCTTAAAAAGGCGTCCATACTCGAAGTGTTTGCGGGAGGCGAAATATTCCGATTTTTAAAATGACGTTCTCGCGCACATACTAATTTGCGCTTTCAATAAGTACCAAATAAAATAAATAAATAATAAAATATAACTTATCTAAAACTACTAATTACTAATTTAATTATGTCATTCATTTATCTTCAAATATTGATTTTTGAAAATAGAAGTTTTGAATTCTAAACAAAATTAGTAGGATCGCACTTTGTAAATCTTTGACCCGCATTTGGAACTATTATGTCCGCTTATTCATATTATGAAGTAGACAACCCTAGGCAGAGGTAGGGTTATTCTTTCCCCCCAGGGCACCAAGACTTGTTGTGTCGGGGGGGCTCAGTACCCGGGGTGCAAGCCAGTATCTTGGGGAAGCTAATTGATACCTCAACGCCGGGCACTGCTGGCACTAACCATGTCGGCCTGCCCGAGAAATTGTAATCCATGGGAGGTGTTGATGTCACGTCTATCGGCCAATGATCATGGACCGAGGGTCTTGCCTTAAACGAGGAAGAAAACCTCTATAAAAAATTACCTTAAGCCAAGGTGTAGAGCCGTACCGAGGGCTGAATGGCACAGGGGTCTGTCTGTGTCGCGAACGGTTCAATCTTTGGATGCTGTGGCAAGGCCCATCGTAGTTGCCTAGCCACGTTGGAGCAATGTAACGGCGTGGTGGTCATTGTCGATCGTTCGCTAATCGTGGGAACAGCAAAGAGTACGAATTCCAAAAATAAAACTGTTGATGTTACGGTGGAGGGCTGTGAAGGCCAAACAAAAGAAGGTGGTGGTGAAGGCCCTTTGGCCCTTTTAAGGGCCACACTACAGGAGTAAATGGCCCTTCTAAGGGCCAGAAGGAAGGCAATGGCGTGAAAAGTTCTAATCAGGGCCAACCCAATACTTCCAGTCTTGTGGGTTTATCTTCGTTGGATGAGCTTTCGGACGTTGAAGTAAGGACGTCGCGAAAAAGAAGAACATCGACATTGTTATCCATGCCATTACTTTCAGGCACGGACTCGGAGGGGCCATTTCCAGCAAAGATTCCCTCTGCTAGAAGGGGGAGGAAAAAGACGTGTGGTACGTCGAGGGATGAGTTTTTGAAGCCCTCGTCAGTACGTGTTGCATCGCGCCGTGGCGGGGACTGCGGGAACGAGTCGTCGGAGGTGATCATAGTCGGGTCTGATACTGTGAGACCCGAAATAATCAACAACCTCGACGGGCAAGCTCTAAGAGCGCGGGCAGGCAGCAGGATTTCCTCCATTCTTGAGGTTGCGACCAAATCACGCAACCTCAAGGGTGAGTACGTAGGCAGGCTAAAAAAGGCGGCCGCGGAGCTGCAGAAAGTGGTAAAAACCCTAGCCTGCCGTACGGAGGCCGAGAAAACCTGGAGGCTGAGGGCGGACAACAACCGCCTACTACTGGAGATGGAACAAATGAGGGCAAAAGTTAAGGCCCTCCGATAAGGTTTTGCTGAGGCCAAAGCGGAGGCAGCTAGCACTGGTAGATCCACGGTTACACCATCTGCTGCAGCACCGGTATCGCTCGGAGAACTTGTGGAGGAGCTAAAACGCACCCTTACGATTTCCCTGGGTGAAATGCTGAACGCCCGGATTGCGAGGATAGAAGATCGTCTTCAACCTGCTCCGAGCGTCCGACCTCCGCTCGGTGAACAGACCAGGAGGGTAAAAGCTGCAACTTCGCAGGCTGTGGTTGAAGCTGAGCCACCGAGGCCAACTCCCGCCTTAACAAGGCCTGATCAGGTAAAAGCAAAAAGACAGGGGCAGCGACGTAGTCAGCGGTGATGTCAATGACCGCGGCGCCAGCTGCATCATCACCAAAGCCGTCATCTTTGAGGGCACAAAAGGAGCTTCCTCCCACAGAAACTCAGGGTGAGTCCTGGGCCACGGTGGTAGAAAAACGAAGAGAAGCAGGAAAAATGGCAATCCATGAGCTTCTGTAAGCCCCGCTACTGCCAACCTTGTTCCCAACACTGTTCCTGCGACGCCGGTGAGGCCAATACCAGCTAGGATCACCCAGAAAGAACCGAGGCCCAACCAGGGTGTCAAGCCGGCGGAGCTCAGAGCTCCCAGATCAGCGGTGGTTATATTAGCATTGAAGCCAACCACTGCGGATCAGGGAGTCATCTACGCCTCCATCCTAAGCAGAGCGCAGCAGGAGATTGACCTGGTCGAATTGGGTATCTACCGGGTCTTTTGCCGCACTACGGCTACAGGGTCCGAATGCTTGAAATTTCGGGCTCACAAGGAGGAGACAAGGCCGACAAGCTCGCCAGCAAATTGAAAAGCTTGTTGGCTGAGATGGCCACTGTAGTCAGGCCCATAAAAATGGCAGGTCTTTGCATCGTGGGCCTGGATGACGCGGCGACTGTGGAAGTGGTGGCTGCAGTAGTTTCCCAGAATTGGGGGCTGTGAATCGTCCAAAGTAAAGGTGGGGGATATAAGCTGGAGGTGTACCGGTACTGGCTCTGCCCGGGTGACCTGTCACGTTGCAGCGGCAAAAACTGTGCTGCAGAGGGGCCGGCTGCTTATTGGCTGGAGCTCGGTGAGGGCAGTGGCGCTAGAAGCACAGCCTCTCCGGTGCTATCGGTGCATGGCACCTGGACATGCGTTCGCGCAATGCCTTGCGCCAGCGGAGGTGGCAAAGAGAGGTAACCTGTGTTTCAGATGCGGAGGCATAGGTCACAAGAAGGCCTCATGCGTGAAGGCAGAACCACGCTGCCAAGTTTGTGAAGATGCGCGAAGGCCCTCGGTGCATATCATGGGGGCGGGCAAAAATGTGCTCCCCCGAACGTTAGGAGTTGGGAGTTGTTGGGAGTTGGGATCGTCCTCCCGGGCCCGCTCCGCGGTCTCCTTTTGCGTCATGACTTCTTCGCAAAAGGAGACCACCGCCTGCCAGGACCTGTCAACACCAAGCATCGCTTTGACGACGCTTGGCAGCGAGAGGTCCTCTCCTACGACCGCTAAGAGAGTACGCCGCTGTGACTCAAAAGCGACGCACTCCCCCGGCGTGTGGGACGCCGTATCTTCTGGCGCCCCGCACTCGTGGCAGTCGGGGGTCGCCTCCCGTCTCGCGATCTGGTGCAGATACTTCCCGAAGCATTTATGCCCGGAGAGCACCTGCACAAGTCGGAAAGTCAGCGACACGGACCGCCGCTGCAACCAGCCTCGAAGGATTGGTTAGACCTTAGCAAAAGTATTTTACCGGCTACCTTACCCTCCAAACCGGAACACGTCATGACGTTATAGCGGCAGGAATAGGTAAGGCGGTGGTACCAATCCGGGTGTCGCTGCTAAACTCTACCACCTAGTCAGATGTCACGGTGTTAGTGACGGTAAGCCTTTTACGAGCTGTCTGGCAGAAAGGCAGATGGTCTATTCTGCAAAGGAGCCCGGACCAACACGGGTAAGGTCCTTTAGTTTTATTATACAGAGGTTGCACAATATATAAAAATTAATACGAATAACTTATTACATTCAGTTGCGACTCAGACACATAGGAATTTCTTCTATGGGCCTCACTCAAAGCCAAATTCTTAGCTCGGACCTCCACATCGTTGAGTGACATCGTTTCTCCGCCTGCATCTAATAAAGTACATTACCGTTATTTGGATTAAAATTAGAACAAATTATATAAATATCTTTTTTCTACTTCGTACAGAGGAGTAACCAAATATATTACTATGGATGGAGAGGGGGTCAGGCTACGTTGTGGCCAGTTGGGTGGAGTACACAATGGTCGGTGTCTTCTTCTCCCCCAACAGACCCGTCGTGGAGTTGGAGGCCTTCTTGGGCTTTCTATCTGCGGCGGTTCTGCGCTAGGCGCCGCGTCAGGTCCTCCTCATGGAGGACCTAAACGCCAAGGCCACGGACTGGGGCAACCTCTCCATAGACACCCGTGGGGAGTGCTGAGGAAGTGGGCAATCGCCATGGGGCTGACCCTCCTTAACAGAGGTTCAGCCTAAACGTGCGTCCGGTAGAACGGGGGGTCCGTCGTTAACCTCTCGTTCGCCAGTCTAGCCCTGGCAGCCCGAGTCCGAGCCTGGAGGGTGGAGTCGGAGGTGGAGACCCCGCCAGACCACAAATATATCCGATTTGAATCCGATAAAAGTATATAAGCTAATATTTTGCAGTGTTGGTCCGGGTTCGCTAATTAGAAAAGACCATCTACATCTCTGCCATGCACCTCGTAAGAGGCGAGCACTTGTTTGCTTATAGGTCATAATATATATAAAAATCAATACCAGTTTTCGTTGCAACTTTATAATTCCAGAACTGACTGACTGACTGACTGACTGACCTATCCAAACCAAATGTTTAGGCTTTGTTCGGACTATTTAGTAGATGGTTTATGTGAAGTTTTCATAAAATCGGTAAAGCGGTTCTACATTTATAACATTTTTTGTAACAAATGAATTCCATAAATGGCGGATCATTTTGTTAAAGGGTATTTTCAGTCAAATTGAAACTTTTTCAGATGGAGATTGTGATATTTAAACTTTTTTTCAGTTGTTATTTTATTTGTTTGTTTTGTTGTGTTATGTCATTCATGCGGTCATATACGTAGCGAAGCACGTACCGGACCGCTAGTAGGTCAAATTTGTTTTGTTATTGTGAGTTTTTACTCTATCTTAAAATAATAAAAAAAAACTTTATATGGCATATTTTTATTACTATCCATAATATTAAATAAAAAATAAAAACATCAACATCAAGTAATTATAATACTTTCAAATGTTGAAATCGTTGCTTCCTCCTTTTTTTAATTTAAAAAAATGTGAACCGTCATGGGACGCTTGGCAGATGTGAAACATCGACATTACTTTGAAAAGTAATATGCAATAAATAACAGATTGTGATAGGAACTAAATATTTCATAGTGATAAAATAAAATATTACGATAGGAGAGAATCGCACAGTCGATTGCGCATGGCGACGCGTCGCCACATCGTACACACCACTGCATATAGACTGTATACTAGCAGTATATAAGGCACTCTATATGCATCAGCAATAATGACTGCTTCTAATAGTAAAATGTTTTTTTAAATCGGTCCGATAGTTTCGGAGCCTATTAAATACAAACAAACACACAATCAAATCTTTCCTCTTTAACATTATAGTGTAGACTGTAGATGACATAGCGACAGCAGCTCCACTTACCGGGTCCAATCGTATTTTGAAACCATACAGAAAACTATCGAAATACCTATTTAAAATTTCAAATCTGTTTAACCGTTTAGAAGTTAGGCATGTGAAATAGGTAAGTACGGAAGGATCACTTTTACGACCCGGTGTCCTATTACCCGTTGTCCTGTGGGACAGTATTCGCTTTCAATCGTAAAATAATTTTCAATACTATTCAATACAAACAAACCAGCAATCAAATCTTTCCTCCTTATAATTGGTGTATCTATCCTGTCAAACGTTCTAAGTATTAAGTATTTTTTATGTACGTTTATAGAAAAAAAATATTTGCTCCGCATACCTAACACTTTTCTGAGAAATAGTGGAAATACACTTACAAAATTTCAACCCAATCGGTGAAGCCGTTTAGTAGTTGACATACCGACAGCAGTGCCACAACACGAAAGGGTAATTTTCCCCTACTCACGTTGTCCTATTACCGGTTTTCCCGTAGGAATGAAGCATGTCACCGAGGTAAAATCCTATTTTTATAAGCGGTAATGCGGGTTTCGAATGAAATAAAAATTTACCGAATCGGCCGGGCAGCTTCAGAGCCTATTCAATACAAACAAACCAACAAACAACGCACCATGCGCGCGATTCATAATTTCCTAGCGTAGGTAGGTATTTTGTTAAGAATTACATTTTTAATTTTGTAATATCTTTTGAATAGACTTTTCGATTTGAATAATTCAAAAAGTAATCTTAAGGTATTGATACAGTCTTCAATATGAAATGATTTATTTAGAATAAATAAGAAGGTACCTATAGATAAAATGTTCCGAATATTACCACTATTTTTAATAACTTTTAAAATGTATAAAAGTTATATTGCCGTAACTGTAATAGTTAGATAATATATAATGTCGCGAACTTTTTCGTAGATATTAATACGTTCTTCAATATTCAACATCTTATACTGCTATTGTCAATGGTTTTCGCAGCGCATGCGGGGACTGACATTTTATAGCTAATTTTTTTACACCTTGTGTTACATTTTTGAATTTTCTGTAGGGATCCCTATTTTTTTTAGTTACAAATATAGCCTTTGTCACTTAGGGATGATGTAGCATTCTAGAAATGGAAGAATTTTTGAAATCGGTCCAGTAGTTTCGGAGCCTATTCATTTCAAACAAACAAAAAATCAAACCTTTCCTCTTTACAATATTAGTATAGATATATGTACCGACCATTATATAACGCGGCGACGCGTCGCCACGCCAGAAATCTGTTTTACGTGCGCCTATAGATGTTTCACATCAAAAATGGGGGAGGAGGGTGGCTCGAATCTTAGACCGTTTAGCCAGTCTCTAGTGACAAAAAAGTACTGAAGTATTTCTTCTTATTTGTAATTTTCTGTTCCATATTAGCTGTTTTCAAGTCTGCCTCTTATAATCAAGCATGCAAATTGTACTGTATATTTTTTAAAATTTTTAGTATCCGTTAATGTCACTTGATAATATTTGCACTTCATAAAATATTTGTATAAAACACTAATTTATTACGATTAAGGATATAATATGTTTTTAAACACACTTTGTTATTTTGTACATTTAGTTTTTTGACATGGTATTTTTAAACACTAACGGCAGTACTCAGAGACGTCAATTGTCTTTTGACCAGTCATTATGTCGACATTTTCAATACAAATTTGTGACTTTTTAAGAGATTTATTAATGTTGATTAACGTCTCTGAGTACAGTTGTTATACTATTCTACTTAGTAGGATTATTGTTTTGCTTATCATAGAGCTTTCAGAGCTAGTATAACCTAGACGTTATCACTGATAGATAATGAGCAATTATCGAACAAATAACAATTGAAAACGAAGCTTCTTTTACGAATGCATTTGCATTTAGTTCCTTAGACTTATCTTGAGAATTATCACTTTCATACCAACGTTTTGCTTACTTTTGCTCGAGGCCTAACATCCCGGCCTCAGGTTGGCAACGCACCATTACCACCTTTGGTGTCTCTAGGCGGAGTGAATTTCTTACCATCAGGAAATCCGTCTGCTTGTTTGCCTTCCTATAACATAAAAAAATATAAAAAAAAGACGTCAGAACA
The DNA here is from genome assembly GCA_002245475.1 of Calephelis virginiensis. Lineage (NCBI taxonomy): Eukaryota > Metazoa > Arthropoda > Insecta > Lepidoptera > Riodinidae > Calephelis > Calephelis virginiensis. The sequence continues at coordinate 232,724 of NJDC01003127.1, forward strand.
TCAATAAATACTTATGTATTTATTTATTATGACTATTTGTTGGATTTGTTAAACTATTGACTTTAAGAATCATAATTTCACTCTAAGTTGAATAGACTTGTACAATATTCATTTAAAATGACCTTCATCAAGTCTTAATAATTATCCAAATCACATATTATTATTTTCTCCCTTCCTTATCTTTACTTGCAACAAGTGGCCTTTGTTTGGTTTTAACACGATCTCATAATTCAAATCCAATTCTTGATCTTCTTCTGCAAAAACTAATTCCCGCACGCAATGTACCAATATTACTTTCATTTTTATTACCGCGTACTTCTTTCCTGTAACATTTATTTTACCTTATTTCTGTAAACTCATTTGCATTTATATTTCATCTGAATTGTCAATTCAGATACCTCTTGTTAAATTGTTTCATAAGAAAAAGTAAAATGCCGTGTTAGTTTACAAAACATTATTCACATGTTAATTAATTAGCACCTAAGATAAAGTTATGTATTTTCAGTTGTAGTTGTTTTCGACAGATTTTCAATCATACATACTAATACTTCTTTTGAGTTACAATTTTTTTTCAAAACAGTACCATAACCTAGTACAACTTCATATGCACGTGCAATTACACGCAGCTTTTTTTCCCTCTTATTTATGAATTTGGTTTTAATTACATTTAGCTGATTAGCTTCACTGGATATTACATTTGAATTGATTTGCACCTAATTTTTTTGGAATGACACAAGTTTAACTAACGAAATAAAATTCCATAATTGGCCAATGTTCTGAATTTTTATTGTAGATAGAAAATAAATTATTTATTGTTAGGTGTTACATGAGGCATCTGTGACGAGTATACGAGTACTTATTACTAAAAAACTACCACCGGATCGCAACGCGGCCACAAACTGAGAAGATCCGGAAAGAAACTCAGTGGGCTTGTTTATTTAAAAATGCTATGGATTTTTATTAAAATACAAAACAAAATAGATGACTTAAAAATAAAATGTATGTATGTCTCTTACCAATATATGCTCTTTTTCCGAGATTGAAGGTTGCTAATGTAGCATTTGCAGGTATGCCTTCTAACCATCTCTCTGGTCTGAAGCACGCAGCATCTTCTCCCCAAAGTTGCTTAGATTGTCCAATCCCATACACGTTTGTTAGATATATGTCTTCTTTAGCCACGGTATAAGTATAGCCGATAAAATTTATTGACTTATTAATGATGATATATATATATATATAATTACATACATACATATCTTCACGCCAAGTCCCTAACGGGGTAGGCAGGGAGTATCGAGTGCCAGACCTCACGATCCTGACGAACCTGTCTTGCTTCCTTCACATTCATAACCCTTTTCATACAAACACCCCGGTTTCGGAGACTCTTGACACCACCCTCTGATAATATCCGATTGATCTGATCGTGAAATGTCAGCCTTG
>NJDC01003127.1:234295-247898 GCA_002245475.1 Calephelis virginiensis
CTTAGACTAGGGTTTCCACTCACTCACACAATAGCATGCATCGATTTGACCAAGGTACAAACCTCGAAAGTTTCAAAAAACTTGAAACATGATTTTGGGCTCAGTGGCCATTCCTTCGAGGTACAAACGACGAATTTGGGTAAATTGCCTTACAGAAGACTTAGACTAGGGTTTCCACTCACTCACACAATAGCATGCATCGATTTGACCAAGGTTCAAACCTCGAAAGTTTCAAAAAACTTGAAACATGATTTTGGGCCCAGTGGCCATTCCTTCGATGTACAAACGACGAATTTGGGTAGATTGCCTTACGGGAGACTTAGTCTAGGGTTTGCACTCACGTTTTACCATTGAGGTACAATTGTTGAATTTAAAAAGCATGCCTTTATGTTGACAATTTCAAAAATTCAGCGTGACTCTGTTTGGGCCAAATAAGGCCCTTAACTACTGAGATTAAAATTAAAACAATTAGGTACATACGATTTTAAAGTGAGTCCGATAAAAAAAATGGTTCTCAAGAATTTTGCATGGGGGCCTAGTTGGCCCCCTTCAACTATTGAGGTACAAACGAGAAAAATGTTGATACAATCTGGTACAAACGATTTTTAACCGATTCTTATTAAAAAAAACTGAATTTTAAGAACTAAGATTGAGGGGCCCTGTTGGGCCCCCTACATCTGTTGAGGTATAATTAAACAAAAGTTGGTACAATCCAGTACAAACGATTCTAAACCCATTCCGATAAAAAAAATGTTTTTCAAGAATTAAGCATGGGCTTTTGGGCCTTTTGGGCCCCCTTGAACTATTGAGGTACGTACGAAAAAAAAGTTGATACAATTAGGTACAAACGATTTGAATCCGATTCCTGTAATAAAAACAGATTTTCAAGAGTTTTGCATGGGGGGCCCTTTTGGGCCCCCTTTAACTATTGAGGTACAAACGAAAAAAAGTTGATACAATCAGGTACAAACGATTTTAAACCCATTCCGATAAAAAAAAATAATTTTAAAGAGTTTTGCATGCTAAGTTCACGAGGGTTATTATTGCATATCTACAATGCGGCCAACTTATCTTTTCAGTAAACGGCGTCAATGCAATAATCAGTTTTTTAAATTAAGTTTTACTAACTAAAAATAGCGATTATGATAACAAAACAAAAAAATGTTGTTGTGACAATTTCATTTTCGGATGTTACTCTTACTCTTTATAATCTGTTAGCGGAATAACATTTCACGAAATAGAGGTCTGGATTTTATTTGAAATACTAAACATATAAGTTCGCTATTAAGTACCGAGAGATAAGATGTACGAAGATTTTTCGTAATAATTGAAATTTTAGTAAAATTAACCTATATGGTTGCCAGTTTGTTTAACTAAAGTGCACAAGTGAAGTATTTGTTAAGAAATTAGTGTATCGTGTATTTCCTCGCTGCCTCCTCGGCTTTTAAAAAAATGTGTTAAAAATCTTAAATCTTTGTCGCTTAACTTGGCTTTCGTTTAATTTGCTAATAACAACAACGTTGCCCGAGATTGGATATATGCCTGGTTGGCGATAGGCTTGTCACATACAACATGTCTGTAATTTATGTCTTTGGCTAGTCGTGGGTGTCTTGGTTCCGTCCAACTCTTTAAGGATACGGGCATATAGATTTTTTTAATAAATAATAGTAATAAATATCTCTGAACAAGTTACACAAATTGAATCTAACCCCAAAGTAAGCCAATTATATGCTTGTGTTATGGGTGTTAGTCAACAATTCTAATACATAGAAATACTTAAATAGATACCAGAATAAATTTAAAAAACACCTAGACCCGGAAATGCAGACATCTAAATGTTCATCACACAAATGCCTGCCCCCGTCGGGAATCGAACCAGAGCCTCGTGGTTGGTCGGTGTAGTTAGGTGTGTACGCTGGCCACTCGACCAACGCTTATATATGTTTGCAAACTGCTAAAACTTTTATACAGACATACATATCTTCACGCCAAGTCCCTTACGGGGTAGGCAGAGAGTATCGAGTGCCAGACCTCACGATCCTGACAAACCTGTCTAGTTTCCTTAACATTCGTTACCCTTTTCATACAAACACGCCGGTTTCGGAGTCTCTTGATACCACCCTCAGATAATATCCGACTGATCTGATCATGGAATGTCAACCTTGGTCTCCCCGGGTACCTACATCGATCTACATTCGCACTTTATAATAATTTTAACACCTACACTTTCTTTCAATCCCACTCTTTCTCGGATCTCACTGTTACGAATGCGGTCAGCGAGCGTTACACCACAAATTTTGCGTAGCGCTCTCATTTTGACCGCATTTAGCCTACTTTCATGGTTTTTTATATTTTATGAAGTACAAAGACAATATTTGTACTTCATAAAATATTTGCATGAAACACTAATTTATTATGAGCAAGGCTATTGCACCTAATAAACTTATCAAAATTATTAACATGCTGCTTTGACACTTGTGGCAGCACTCAGAGACATTAATTATTTCCTTCCAGTTATTTTCAGTACAAAATTTTGACTTATTGATAGATTTATTAATGTTAATTGGCGGCGTAGTTTTACTATTCCACATACACTTAGTAGGTTAACAGCCTACCTGTTTTGCTTATCATAGTTTCTAATATAATATTGGAAAGGAAACAAGGATTTCCTAAAGGAAAGAAATTCTTGCCGCCTAGTGATACCAAAGATGGTACCTAATGGTGCGTTGCCAACCTGAGGATGTTAGGCCTGAAGCAAAAGTAATTTTACCTTCTACATTAGGTACCCTCCAAACCAGAACACTTCAACTGCAAGCACTGATGTTATGGCAGCTGGAATAGGTAAGAAGGTGGTACCAATCCGGGCGAGTCGCTGCGAATCTGTACCACCTAGTCAGATGTCACGTTGTTAGTAACGTTTAGCCTTTTACGAACTACTTAACTGGAAGGGAGATGGTCTATTCTGCAAAGAAGCCCGGACCAACGCGGGCGAAATAGTGCTTTCAGATCTAGTATAACGTTGATAATATCCCTGATAGATAATTAGTCTTTAATAATGGAAAACGAATCTTCTGTTCCGAATTCATCTGCATTTAGATCTTTAAGTACTAGGGACCTATGCTTCAAAAGACTTATCAGTTTGATATCAACGTCAGAACACCATTAAAGGCTGACTATAATAAAAATGTATTTATTTATTATGACTATTTGATCGCCTCTGTGGTCTAGCGGTCCGGGTATTGGACTTGACTGCATGAGGTCCCGGGTTCGAATCCCGGGTCGGCCAACACAAAGAAAATTGGATTTTTCCAATTTTCTAATAAAAAAATGTTGGTCGGGATTGGAAATGTGCCCGGTTGACGATAGGCTTGCCACCTATCACATTGTGGGACTTAGTGTCCTCGGCTAGTCGTGGGTGCCCCGGTTGTGCCTCTGCCTACCCCTTCGGGGATATGGGCGTGAAGATACTGACTGACTGACTGACTATTTGATTTGTTAAACTATTGACTTTAATAATCATAATGTCACTAAGTTGAATATACTAAAACAATATATATTCAAATGATATCCATCAAGTCTAAATAATTATTCAAATCACTGAATCCTCTCTTTCTTCCTTTTCTTTACTTGCAACAAGTGGCCTTTGTTTGGTTTTAAGACGATTTCATAATTCAAATCTAGTTCTTGATCCTCTCCAACAAAAACCAATTCCCGCACGCAATGTACCAACATTATTTTCATTATTGTTATTGCATACTTCTTTCCTGTAACATTTATTTTAACTTATTTCTGTAAACTCATTTGCAATTATGTCATCTGAATTGTCAATTCAGATACCTCTTGTTAAATTGTTTCATAAGAAAAAGTAAAAAGCCGTGTTAGAATTCACAAACGTTATTCACATGTTGATTAATTAGTACTTAAGCTAAAGTAATATATTTTCAGTTGCAGTTGTTTTATACAGATTTTCAAGCATACATACATACTAATTAGACGCCAAGTTTTTTGAAGGGTGAGCAGAAAGTATCAAGCAATACAGTTAGTTGCTAATATCGGGGTCTTTATAACTTCACTTTTTCGGCAAGTAAAGTGCTCAGCCCAAGACATTATCATGTACATGCCAAGGTTGGCTTCGTGCTGCGTTCTGATTACTGCTTGGGTTTTTTGGAGGGCTTATTAGCTGTCGCTAAAGGAATCTTCTTCGCTGAGACCGACGGCGACGGTGTAGTGGATGTTGCTAAGCATCACGATTTCGGCTCATCTGCTTACCTACTAATAGGTATGAAGAGAGCAACGAATGTGGAGGAAGCCATAAAGGTCCGTAAGGTTCAAGAGATTTGGCACTGGATTCTACTCGCCCAACCCCTTATTGAACATACAGGCAGGCATACATACTTACGTGTATGTATACCTTTCTTTACATTCTTTAATATTTTCACACAGATACCCCGATTTCCAAAACTCTTGAGTGTTTTATGCAGATTTCTAAAAATTAACCACATTAATTTCTGACATATTATTGCTTTTTTTATGATATTAGAAGGCAAAAAAGCAGACGGATTTCCTGATGTTTAGAAATTCACGCCGCCTAGAGACACCAAAGGTGGTAATGGTGCGTTGCCAACCTGAGGCCGGGATGTTAGGCCTCGAGCAAAAGTAAGTTTACTGGCTACCTTACCCTCCAAACCGGAACACGTCATAACGTTAATGGTGGCAGGAATAGGTAAGGCGGTGGTACCAATCCGGTCGAGTCGCTGCTAAACTCTACCACCTAGTCAGATGTCACGGTGTTAGTGACGTTGTTTATGAAGGAAAATATCCACGGTTCAGTCTTATTAATTGAATGGCAAAGGAAATATTTACAAAACGAAACAGGTAGCATGTGAATGGATAGAAGTACCTCCCAGGCTACCAGGCTAGATTGATAATCTATGACGTATAGCTTGGGTACTATCCAAGAGGAAGATAGGCAGGTTTATAGGGATTGCGATTGTGACATTTGTCATTATGAACTTAGCATGAATATTTAAGTATTTTAAAGATGTTTAGTTTTGTTAACTTTTTTGGACGCGTTATGAAATAATGAGACTGAAAATCTAAGATTCGTGAGCATCTGTAACATCACGAAGTTGCTTGTTTTAAAAACATATTTCTACACTAGCTGCTACCTGCGGCTTAGCCCGCGTTTTCACAGAAACCCGGTGTGCAATCGGGATTAAAAATAGCCTATATGTTAATCCAGGTCACAATCTATCTGTCTTCCAAATTTCAGACAAATCCGTTCAGCCCTTCGAGCGTGAAAGAGTAACAAACATCCATACATCCATACTTACAAACTTTCGCATTTATAATTTCGCATATATAATAGGATAATAGGATTCACACACGTGTTTTAGTTTCATACAAGTGAGATTTTTTTGCGTTACACATTTTTTTATTTGTTCAAATAGCGCCATAATTAAATACAGCTTCTTACGCACGTACAATTACACGCAGCAATTTTTTCTTCTTATTCATGAATTTGGTTTAATATTTAATATTTTAATTGATTTGCGCCTTATTTATTTGAAACGATAAACGTTTAACGAACGATATGAAAATCCATAAATGGCAAATGATCTGAATTATTATTTAAAATACAAAATCTATTATTTCACTTACACCTTATCTGAGGCAACGGTGACGAGTCTCTAATACTAAAAACTACCACCAAATCGGAACGCGACCATAAACTGAGAAGATCCGACAAGAAACTCAGTGGGCTTTTTTTTTTAAATTGCTATGGATTTTTGTTAATGTACAAAATAAAAAAGATGATTAAAAAATAAAAGGTACGTATGTCTCTTACCAATACATGCTCTTTTTCCGAGATTGAAGGTTGCTAATGTAGCATTTGCAGGTATGCCTTCTAACCATCTCTCTGGTCTGAAGCAAGCAGCATCTTCTCCCCAAAGTCGCTTTGATTGCCCAATCCCAAAAATGTTTGTTAGACATATGTCTCCTTTTGCCACGGTATAAGAAGCTGTCAATAAAATTTTATTGACTCTTATTAATAATGATGATAAATTATTGCGATTTTAGACAGAGTGACATTTAAATGGTTCTATCTATATAGAGTATCGAGTGCCAGACCTCACGATCCTGACAAACCTGTCTGGCTTCCTTTACATTCATTACCCTTTTCATACACTCTTGACACCACCCTCGGATAATATCCGTGTGATCTAATCATGGAATGTTGGTCAACATCAATCAACCTTGGTCTCCCCCGGTACCTACATCCATCCACATTCGCATTATAGGTATATCTGCTTTGTCAATCTTTCATCTGTCATTCTTTCCACGCGACCGAACCAGCGGAGCATACCCTTTAGCACTTTTTTTCAAAACCACTCTTTTTGCAAAGAAAGACTGGGATTTCCACTCTTTCACCGCAGTGTAATCTCACTGCGAATGCGGTCAGCAAGCGTAACTCCACAGATTTTCCGTAACGCTCTCATTACGACCGCATTTATCTTACTTTCATGCTTTTTCCGACATACCCAACTCTCGCTTCCATACAGTAACATTGGAATATGCACAGAATTATGCAAAGCGAGACTAGCTTTTTGACTCATAACTTCGCTTTGAAATAGCTTACCTAGCGCTCCATTCACACTATTCTTTGCACATACTCTCCTCTAATCGCCTCCGTGGTCTAGCGGTCCGGGTGTTGGACTTGACTGCATGAGGTCCCGGGTTCGAATCCCGGGTCGGCCAACAAAAAGAAAATTGGATTTTTCCAATTTTCTAATAAAAAAATGTTGGTCGGGATTGGAAATGTGCCCGGGTGGCGATAGGCTTGCCACCTATCACATTGTGGGACTAAGTGTCTTCGGCTAGTTGTGGGTGCCTTGGTTGTACCTCTGCCTACCTCTTCGGGGATATGGGCGTGAAGATACTTTTTTTTAACAAATAAAAAAAATGAAATTGTGAGAATTTCATTTTCAGTTGTTACCCTTCAGAAACTGCTAGCGAAATAACGTTTCATGAAATAGTGGTTAGGTTCCTATTTGGACTACTAAACAGATAATTTGTGACTTAGATTTGGCGCCAACGAAAGATAAGATGGATGCAATTATTAAGAAATTCGTGTATCGTGTATTTCCTCGTTGACACCACGTCTGACTAGATGAGCTTGAGTTTGCAGCTACCGCTTTACCCAAGACTAATATGACTTATGACGACTTATGGCTAATTTTAAATAGTTTAGGCTTGATTTTGCTAAATTAGTTATGTTAATGCAAACATGTTATACTATTGGCAGATGCCAATGCCAATGCTAAAATCTAAATAAAAAAAATTTGAGGCTATACTTGCTATAATATTTAACACTTACTGAGATAATAAATTCTTTTTCATTCTCACTCGGACGCATTGTCGATAATGGAATGTAAAGCGTGTGTAAATACAGGGACATCACTATCTATTCAATTTATTGCCGTCTTAGTACTGTCAAATTAGAAAGAAATTTTAGAACTACGGTGACAACGGAATACCATTTGTCTAAAAATAAGCTAATATTAGAAAATTTTTAAGTTAGTTTAGCTTTAGCGGTGACACAACAAAATCGGCACCAATATGTGATATTCAATAGTAAATTAATTTGTAATTATGGAGCATACCCACATGATATAATAAACACGAATAATTTGATTAAAGCTCAGTAGTACTATCTTCACGCTTATATCCTCGAATAGGTATTCAGAGGCACAAACAGGCAGCCACGACTCTAGCCGTAGACAAAGTCCCACAATGTGATAGGTGCCAAGACTATCGCCAACCAGGCACATATCCAATCCTGGGCAACGTTGTTTTTATTAGAAAATTGAAAATACACATTTCTATTTTTTTTTTGCCCGACCCGGGGATCGGATACGGAACCTTAAGAAATCAAGTCTGACGCTGGACTGCCAGACCACAAGGGCGATTTTTTTTATTTTTATTTTTTATGATATTGGAAGGCAAACAAGCAAACGGATTTCCTGGTGGTAAGAAATTCACTGGTAATGGTGCGTTGTCAACCTGAGGCCCGGATATTAGGCCTCGAGCAAAAGTAAGTTTACCAGCTACCTTACCCTCCGAACCGGATGAGTATAAACAGCTCAATAATTACTAAGTACAATTCAAAAACTACATGATGGACCTTGTTAAAATTTGTATAGAACTATTGCTAGATTATGACTAACGTTTTAAAAAAACGCACCAAAATCCTTTTATTGTTGGCGGAGTAATCACGTAATAAAAAAACATAAAACATAAATAAATGCCGAGAACCTTCTTTTATTTTTAAAAATGTGATAAATAATAGTATTTTAGAAAAATATGTGTAAAAAACTTGGCTTTAATGACGTCCTGGGTAGGAATAAAACGATACGAGTAAATCCATGTAGTTACTCGATACTTTTCTCCGATAGCAAGTACATTTTAGAATCGATACTTTGAAAAGAAGTATCGAGTAAGTATCGGTTAAAAGTCATATCAGTAAATTTTATGGTTTACGGAAATTAAAATAATGGATTGTTGATTTAAAATTAACGTGTTCTACTAGCGCTTACCCGCGACACTCATGGCCGGGAGTAACTAAAAAATATATATGTTATGTTAGAATATTATTAGTACTTTTCAATAAATAATACCAATACTTGTTACGGTTTTCACTCACAATTCTCCAAAAACGATACGAACTAGTAAGTATCGACACTTTGTGATCGATACTGAGTAAGGATCGATACTTGACGACCGATACCAATATCGAGTATAAGTGGTATAGTTTGATCCCTAATGCTGGGTTCGTATCGAAATCGACTGTGTTTTTGAAGTTATACTTCTTTTGGCGCGATTGGGTAAAACGATGAGAGTGAATTTTTACGATGCGCGCGCACACCGACAGATAAATGTGACAGTCTGAAGTTCGTTGCTACCGACAGAAAAAAGCAACACCCTGAAGTTAGTTGCGAACCTTTTTATTTGGTATTTAGGATTGTTACGCCAAAGAAGAAAGAACTTTTTACGTGCGTACATAAGTACACACTTTTTTTTTGCATTTTCTAATAAAAACAACGTTGCCCGACACTGGATATATTGGATGCCTGGTTGACAATAAGCTTGCCACCTACTGCATTCGTGAGGAATTTGTGCCTTCTGCTAGTCGTGTGTGTCTTGGTTGTGTCTACCTCTTTGAAGAAACGAAAGTATTTTTTTTTAATCTTAAAAAAATCTGTTTGCAAACTGCTATTATTTTTATGTACATAATCATTTAAAACAAATAACTAAGATGCTTATGAGACCTACTGTTTTTATTCTGTACTGTGTTCTGTACTGACCTACTGTTTTTATCCTCTTGCATAGTGAGAAAATTAATAAAATGTTTCCGGTTAGTGTCTCGCTTCAAATCAATTTTACATGAATAAATAATAATACTTTATCTGTATTTACCTACCTAGTTCTATTTTTTTATCTACTAGTCGTAAAACCAAAGGTACTGGCGGCACCAGCCTTAGTGACTCGTTTATTACTGCATCACAATATGGCATCCGATCAAGATCTTCTCTGTCTACATCACGCTTGCTATTGGAAAATATTGTTTTCATTCTGTAAATTATAAAACACGGGTTTTGTTATATATCAATGAGTTAGAGGAACCTGCCCCTGTGTTTTATAAAACTGTTAATACCGACTCTAACTATTTCATTGGATACCAGGTCGCTATTTGATAATTCTTTTTTCAAAAGCAAATATTTCTGAAATGGTCCAACATAAATTTTATCATTATCGTACTAGTAGTTTTGGGTTAAAATAAAAAATGTATTTATGAGCTATTAAGTACTAGCCGTTGCCTGCGGCTTCACTCGCTTTTTCACAGGAACCCGTTGTGCGATTGGGATTAAAAGTAGCCTATATGTTAATCCAGGTCACCGTTTATCTGTGTTCCAAATTTCAGCCAAATCCGTTCAGCGATACGATGAAAGAGTAACAAACATCCATAACAACATACTCAAACTTTCGCATTTATAACATTAGTAAGATAGCAGGATAACTCAATAACGGCTAGTCTGATCATGATAAAACTAATATGGAACCAACTCGGTATCATGACCTGTCTTTCTGAAAAGTAACCATTAAAATCGGTTGGCTATCGGTCAAGTAATCGCGTAAAAAACATACAAAAATTAATAAATAAAGAAATATAGAGTCGAATTTAAAAACCTCCTTAAATTTTGGAGTCGGTTAAAAAGTCCAAGGACAATATCTTTTACATAACAGAAGGTAACTTACTAGCTCATTCCTTTAAAAACGCAACATGGAATTTAAAATATTTAGTCTAAAATCTTGTCAAATTTGATCTACTCGTAATCAAAAACATAAAAAAGTTGAATCTTTTTATTAAAAATATTTTGATGAATGTAGACGGAATTGGTTACAGTAATTCGAAATTCAAAATATTTCATTTTTGAAATAGTGTGATGAGAACAACTGAAACTTCATATTAAATGTATGTTTTATTAAACTTGGCTGAATACAAGTTAAGTCTTTGCAAGAATAAAAGTAACTTTAAAGAATTAGTAATTATTTGTAAAGATTGAAATGTCACAATTATTTTATTGGATCTTGTTTGATCACACATTTTTATTTGGATTGAGTCACACGATGAACTTGATTTTATATTTAAGTATAGATCAAATTCTAGTTTTCAATCTACTCATTCTCATTCATTGGATCCTTATGTGTTGTATATTACAACACATAAGGATCCAATGAATGAGAATTAGCTATTGGATGAGATTAGTTTATTTTATTACTCGTACCTATATCACCTCTGTGGTCTAACGGTCCGATATTGGCTGTTTTAGGTTCGATTAACTCAAACACGTGTGTTAAAGCAAATAAAATGAATATCTTACTCAAGGTAAAGCTTTCCTTGTTTCTCTGGATTTTTGGCCAGCAAAATCAGCGTAAACAGTAAAGAACTTGAAACGGTATCAAATCCAGCAGCAAACATTGTATTCATTTCGTCTTTTACTTGATTTAGAGTAAAAGTTGAATCTTCTTCATTTACTTCTAATAGATAATCCAAAAATGACATAATACTATTCGAATCATCTGCAAAGAATTCGAAAATTTAACACTTTTTGGATTTTGACATGGATAAAAATTTGTAATTTTGTTATTTCAATTCAAAATTAATTCTGTATAAAAGTTCTTTCTTATCCCCGTTGATAATCCTTTTGCACTTGCACGTTTTCCTCGATTTAATTAAAAATATGTTTTTTTTTGGTATGACATATGAGTTTATGTGTGTCTACTTATGCCTGTTTATTATTTTGTTGATTTCTGTGATTAGTTTAGCTATAAGAAATTGCTGTACTGGATATGCTCTTTATTAATATTCTTAATTTCCTTTTTACATTTAATGTAAAATAATTAATTAAAATAAAAAAATACACTCTAATTTGACAAGCCATTCGTTAGCAATATATGTATAAATCATTAGCGTAATTTTTGTTATCTTAGTTTTATTTTTTAAAGAGATTTGATTATTATAATGTAAATACCATTTAAAAGCCCAATGCCACTTTAAATGGGTAATTGTGCAGCATCATTTCCACCAGTTTCAACATAACCTACAACATTAGAAGTTTCCGCATTTGTAGAGATTCGTTTGTTTAATAGTCATATTTTACGTGTCATTTTTCATTCATTTGTTTGTTTTCTAAATACTTACTTCGGTTATTAACATTTTCATTTTTGATAAATTTATCTTTCCTTGTTTCTCTTTCTTGTTTGCGTTGCCTTATAACCTGCAAATTCACATACGTTTTAATTTTTAATCTTACGTTAACTCTAAAAAAATAGCAATCTTAATGTAAATGCTTTATTATTTACCAGCTTACGTTTAAAGTTCGCATAATCTAGATTTAAAACAAATATTAGCGACTGCGTTTCTTGGTCTGACTGTGTTTTTTCAAATTTATTCTGGTATTTATTTCAGTATTTCTATGTAGTATCAGAGATTACTAAATATAGTTTATTATATATTGTCTTTGGTAGTATTTATGTACTACTAGTACCTATAGGTTATAACGTTAGCATCTTATTTATTTACTCGGTGTTGAATTCATACATAACTAATTATAATTATCTCTGAACAAGTTACACCAATTTAGCCCCGAAGTAATTAAATTATATGCTTGTGATATAGGTGTCAGTCAACGATTTTAATACGTAGAAATACAGGAATATACTTAATATACAGAGATTTAATTTAGTTAATGTAATTTAGTTAAAGATTTTTATTTATTTCTAATAAAAATAGTTTTTTTAGTGCCAGAGCAAGGACTAGTGATTCCACTTTCGCATTTCTTTAAGTAAATACTAATTTTTAACTAACATATACAAAGGCTGCCTCATCGTGTTTATTCTAAGGCTATCCTTTTGGGATAACCTAAGAATGACAACCAATATTAGTAACCTACCTAAAATAAGAGATAGAGCTACTTTAGATCGCCTATGTGGTCTAGCGGTCCAGGTGTTGGACTTCATTGTATGAGGTCCCGGGTTCGATTACCGGGTCGGGCAACAAATAGAAAATTTGTTTTTTCCAAATTCTTCTAATAAAAAAAAACGTTGCTCTTGATTGGATACGTGACCGGTTGGCGATAGGCTTGCCACTTATCACATCGTGGGACTTAGTGTCTTCGACTAGTCATGGATGCCCTGGTTGTGCCTCTGCCTACCTCTTCGGAAATATGGACGTGAAGATAATTTTTAGATCAGCTACCAGGTAGCTACTGTTATTTTTAATAATTAACAAAAATATCTTTGCAATAAAACATTGGCCCATAATAAATATATCTGTAGATTGGTTATTAATACTGACCGTGAGGCCTATAATAAGGCCTGTAATAAGGGATTGATTATAAAATAACGAAAATTTGGCCGTTTATTTTTCCTTGAAAATTTCATTTCAAATTTAGCCAGGATGTTCGAAATTACTTATTTTAATTTAATACAATGCCATCAAATATACTTTGTTTGTTTAGAGATAAATGTAAGTATATAATCCTATCCAGCTCAATTAATGACTCAAAACGCAATACTTGTAACTTCACACGAAAGTTAAATACATTTTTATTTGTTGCCCGACCCAGGGATCAAACTATTTACCTAATGAAGTCAAGCCGGACCGCAGAGCCACACTATTTGTTAGTAAATTTTATAAAAGATAGGCAGTTTTTTAATGGACTCTTTGAGTTTGTAAAAATATCCAAAATCGAGATTTAGTGATTTCACGTATTTACCACTAAAATATTTTGTAGACGTTATTTCAGATAAATCTATCTATCTAACATGTAAGCTTAAAAACTTGCATCTTAAATTATCGTAATATTACGTCCAAAATTTAAAATGGTTTTTTAAAAATGCCCTTTAGATTATATATATCCATGCTATTTAGCGACGGCTTAAGGCGCGCTACCAAACTATTCTTTTCTTCTTTTTTTCTTAGGTTTTGGCCTTCACGTTAGTATTTAGCCATTAGTCAAGTAGAAATTTGCATCAAATT
>NJDC01003127.1:253596-264637 GCA_002245475.1 Calephelis virginiensis
TCTTATCGTCGGTGCTTGGTAGAATTCCATTCTTGATACAATTTATTTAGAAACACGTCTTGTACTTTCCACAATATATTTTTATGGTTTAGCTAACCGGTTTCGCTATACAAGCATCATCAGAGCTATATATAAAGATATAGATGTGGAAAGTACAAATGTTTCTAAATAAATTGTATTAAGTATGATAGGCCGGCGGACCTCGAGGTTTAACATTTTGATTGAAGTAGCAGTCGATCAGCTGTATGCGCGTATTTATCGTATATTTTTTAATCAGGAAATTTGTATGTAAGTAGAAAATTTGTCTGCTTGATGAAATGATGTTGATCCGAAGAAATAAAAATAAAATGAGCAAATTTGCAAATTCAAAAATCAAAATATTTAATCGTCGAGTAGTGATTATTCGAATTGTTGTTTAGAAAAAAGGTAATAATAGTAATACCTGATATTATCTAATAATAGTATATTTTTTTATAAATAATATACTTAGTAAAGAAATATACATTGGATGCCGAGGCGTTTTTTGCGGTTCCTTTTCATATTATATTATTATAAACCAAATCATATTATTAAAAATGTTCAAATATTAAAATGTGATATGTTAAAAATCTAAATAACAATTTTGTATAATTTTAAAATATATGTACATCATTTTGTACTTTTGAACAAAATACTATATTCTAAAAAAATCATGGAATCTCATTAACTAGCTTTTATTTTTTTTGAAGTTATACTTCTTTTGGCGAGTTCGGAAAAAATGATGAGGGTAAATTTTTACGATGCGCGCGCACACCGTCACGAAAAACCGACATAATGAAGTTAGCTATGAAGTTAGGTATAGATAACATTTTAGATTTTAAAAAGATTTTTATCTTATTACGCCGAAGCAGTATAACTTCTAACGCGTGTACATAAGTACACACACACACACACACATACACACACACACACACACACACACTTTTTTTTTGTTAATTGGAACTAAATGCAAAGTTTAACCCAACTGGTCTAGAGGATAAAGTAGCCAGCTGATTTAATTAATTAAAGGCTCAAAGTTTTTGACTAATCACGAGGATTGATAGTGTTTATTTTGCTGAGCTGTAAGTTTGTTTGGATCTCCATACTTAAGATATTATATTTTGAAGTGAAAACTTCTTTAGCGCCGTTGTGCACTTTTTTTGGAATGGTTAAACTTCTAAACTCGCGTCAGAACACGTGACCTGATCGAAAATTCGTAAGACGGCGCAGGGCGCTTCTGCGAATGTTCGTGTTGTCATGTTTGTGTACGATAGCGCAATAAATGAATATTGTATTCTACCACATAAAAGATAGTACTTTCATACTAATAATTAAAGCAATTCGTGCAAAATTATTCCCTAACCATTTCAAAATATTAAAAATGTACAACGTTAATATTCAAGATTTCATTTCTGCCGGCTCTCCTAGAGGGAACCCGTCGTTTTTTTATGTGAAAGGTCAGCGAGTAAGCACATGAATCTCCTGACGATAAAAGAAAACCGTGGCCTATAGATACCATACATGTTACAGGTGCGTCGCTGTTCTGCTTATGGCGCAAGTTTACCGGCTACCCTATCTACCGGAGCAGAAAATTACAAGGGTTAATACTCGGGAAAGTTGCTACACAGCACTCTTTTCCAAGTGGTCTTGTTAGTACGGACCTATATTTTAACCAGTGCTCGCATCTTACGAGTTGCCTGGCGGAGAAACAAATGGTCTATCCTACTCAGCGGATCCGGACCAACACGGGAAAATATATCTGACCTCGATTATATTTAAAAGTACTACATAAGTAATCAAAAAATATCTAAACATACTTGTCAAACTGCATAAAACGGCTATTACTTTTTACATTTTAGCATAATTCTGCCCCTAATGGTTAAAAAGACGTATCTAACGAAAAGTCAAAACGGAGAAATAAATGTTTTAATAAACGAAACAGGAAACTGCTTGCTGTCTTGTAGACAATTAAAAATCTACGTATTTAGACTTGAAAACAATGCCCACTAAATAGCCTTTTATTTGGTTTAATAATATTATAAATTAATTAAATTAATGTAATAAAAATAACAAAAAACAGTTTCATCTTAGAATGTAAAAAAATATTACATACTTAAGTGAATAGACATAAATGGCTACATGCGTCTTTTATATTCCAAACACTATGTTGTACTTTTCTTCTAAGTATTTCGTCTACCTATCTAGAATATGCTTTTAACAGAAATAGACGCATATAGGTATTTCCGCCTTTTTTCTTAAGAATAAAAATTTAATTTAGGTATATAAATAGGGCACAAGTGTTCAGATGCGGTATTTTTTCTTAATGTGAAAGCGGTTTTCAATTAGCTCATTACGACACAAATAATCTATTTGCGTCTTTTTATCTTCTTTTTAGAAATAGTGACAAATATGCGCCTTTTTTTATTACTGAACTTTAAATGAAACTACAAAGTATTTGGACGTTATCTACACAAATGTGACTTTTCAATTAAGTTTAAATAAAATCTTCTTTTCTTCTTCAATCGGGTGTAAAAAGGTGTACAGAAGCGCCTTATTTTGTAGTGCTACAACCGCACAGGAGGTACCTAGTTTGCAATATATTAAAAATACAGGCAGATGCGATTTTTCTGCGACATGACATTTGACATTTTGATGCGACAGACAGATTTTTCTGATTCCGGCAATCTATATAATTCAAATTCGGAAAAAGTGTTAGATGCGTCTTTTTTACTATTGGGGGCAGAATTGTTGGAATCCTTAGGTTATATAAATTTAATAAATAAATAAATATCACTGGACAAATCGTATAAATTTAATCTAACCCCAAAGTAAGCAAATTTTGTGTTATGGTTGCTAGTTAATGATTCCAATACATAGAAATACTTAAATAGACACCAGACTAAATTTAACAAACACCTAGACCGGGAAATCACTCGAAATGGTCATCACATAAATGCCTGCCCCCGTAGGTAATTGAAACCAAGCCTTGCGGTTGGTCGATGTAGTTAGGCGTGTACGCTAACCACTCGACCAACGAGGCGGTTTAATAGCTTTTTCCCTGTGTTGGTCTGGGCTCCTTTGCAAAATAGACCATCTGCCTTCCTGCCAGGCAGCTCGTAAAAGGCGAGCATAAGCTTACCGTCACTAATATCGTGACATCTTACTAGGTCATAGAGTTTCGCAGCGACTCACCCGGATTGGTACCACCGCCTTACCTATTCCTGTCGCCATAAAGTCAGCGCTTGTCGTTGACGTGTTCCGGTTCGGAGGGTCTGCTTGTTTGCCTTCCAATATTATAGAAAAGCTCTTTGTGTCAATGACGTTGATCCAAAACTGATCTTGATCTACGGCCAATATTAATAATCAATCCTAATCCAAAACTTGCTGTCCAAGATTAATATTTTGATCCATTTTTATGTTATCGCTTGCCAATAACATATCTGTGGACAGGATAAATATGGCAATTAGGTATGGGATAGGCCGCCGGATACGCAGCTATCTAGATTGCTTGAAATCTATTAGATTGAGATACATTATTAACATTGGCCGCTAATCATATAATGATCTTATCTTATTACGAATCTTATTATGATGTTATCAAAAATTATTAGTTTTTAATTTATATTTCTTAAAGTTTTCACAGTGATTAACCATACATCGATCTAATCTGTTCAAGAGATTTTTTTTAATACACCATCATAAAGACTCAGCGTGTTTTTCATTCCTTAAAGGTCGACAACGCATCTGTGATACTCCTGCTATTGCGCATGTCCGTGGACGGAGGTGATCACTTTCCATTCCACATTTCATCATCCACTTGCCCGTTTGCCTCCTCTTGTATAAAAAAACTTTGAATTAATACTTACCAATAATTTTCATGAAGCCTATTTTCAATAGAAAAGGTAATTTTCTGTGTTCCACTACTTCAGAAGCTTCTTTTAAAATATTGTAATATTCTGTAACCAAAAATATTACTTATATATACAATATAAGTGTGCTTATTCAATAACACTTGTATATTTCCACAATACATTAGCGTTATCTAGTACCTCTGCCTCTGTGGTCTAGCGGTCTGGCGTCGGACTGACATGACTTCTTGAGGTAACGAATTGAACCCGGGTCAAGCAACAAAATAAAAATAGAAAGAGTGTATTTTTAATTTTCTGAAAAATTACATTGCCCGTGATTAGATATGTTAGTGTCATCGGCTAGTCGTGGGTGCCTTGGTTGTGCCTCTGCCTACTTCTTCGTGCATATGGGCCGGAAGATACTTATTTACTTACTTGAAATTATATGCATATTTGAAAGTGGATATATAATTATAGTAAATCACTAACACTGTGACATCTGATTTGGTAGTAGAGTTTCTAAGCAACTCTTCAGGATTGGCACATCCGCCTGACCCATTTCGTCCGCCATAAAGTCCACGTCAGCGCTTGCCGATGACGTGTGAAGGCAGCCGATAAACTTACTTTTGCTGGAAACCTTACATCGTAGCCTGAGATTGGCAACGCACTATTACTTTAATTACTGTCTCTAGGCGGCATGAATTTGTTATCATCAGGAAGTCCGGCTGCTAATATGACTTTCAATATCATCAAAAAAAATCTGTAGAAGAGTGAATTCTGTAAATTAAAAACATTTGAAAAAAGTTCTTGCAGAAGAATAAAACTGTTCTGCAGAAAATTATTCTAGAATTTTTTAATTTTTTGTCTGTGTGTCCGTATCCTGCCTTTGAAACCGCATCTACTGCACCGATCGTTACGAAATTTGATAAGTAGTTTATGATCCGAGGAAGTTTGTTGACTACTTTCTTACTATAGGGGTTCCCATTGGAGAGGGATAAAAGTAAAAATAATTTGGCTATAATTCAATAACGCGCAATCCAGTTTAATTTTTTTTTGTTATGTGCTTTACAAATTATCTAATATTTATTTCCAAGTCAAACGTTTTATAATTTCGAAATTATCAACAATAGCATTTAGAAAATGGTAATCAAATAACTTGAAATCTAGAATGTAGAGAAACATTTTAACGTACAGGTAGGTCATCTTATATATCTTTATATATATATAGTTCTTGTGTTCGTGTGTTTGTCACTGAACTCCTTCTAGACGACTGGACGGATTTTTAATGAAATTTTTTATGTGTATTCAAGGGAATTCGAGAATGGTTTAGATTCACAATTTGGTTTCCTGGAAAATGTTTTTTTTTAATATTTTTTAATAATTAGTAGTTGTTGATTTTGGAATGTTTCACATTGGATCTGACAGACTGCGCTACTATCGAAGCATTAATGTCAAGCGATACGAAGTTTGTTGGGGCAGCTAGTATAATATATATTAAAAAATTCCTGATAATCACAAACCACTTCCATTAAAAAGATTTCGAAGGAAGGTATTTGACTTGTTATTAGAAAAAAACATATTATAGTGTCAAGGATTTTCTTGTAGATAAGAATTTATAGTAAAACTGACCCGGCAGAAGTTGTTCTGCTATATTTGAATGTGATTTTAGTAAAAAAAATTGGGGCGAGTCACCCTTATCACTCAGGGGTTAGAAAAAAAGATAGTAGCTGATTCTCTGACCTACTGAATATGTATTTAAAATTTGATGAAAATCGGTAAATCCGTTTCGGAGGAATCCGGTAACTAACATTGTGACACGAGATTTTTATAGATAAGATAATTGTAATGATAGCCTCTGGTCTAGCGGTTCAGTAGTCGGACTTGACTGCATGAGGTCCCGGGTTCAATTACCGGGTCGGGCAACAAAAAAAAGAAAACGGGTGTTTCCCAATTTTCTAATAAAAAAACCGGTTGGCGATAGGCTTGCCACCTATCACATGGTGGGATTTAGTGGCTTCGGCTAGTTGTCGTTGACCTGGTTGTGCCTCTGCCTACCATTTCGGGGATATGGGTAAGAGGATAATTGTAATATCTAATTATTAACCAAAGACAATTAAAGTTATTGTTGCCAAAGAGTTTGTTTCGCTGTTTCTTCTCCTGACTTAATCTAGCCAAGGTTTGGAAACGGTGGTAGTTTACGGTAAACAGGGTAAAATTTTATTATAGTTTTAATTATATTTGGTCCGGGCTCCTTTGAAGAATAGACCATCTAACTTCCTGCTAGGAAGCTCGTAAATGGCGAGCAAAGGCTTACCGTCACTAACACCGTGACATCTGACTAGGTGGTAGAGTTTCGCAGCGACTCACCCGGATTGGTACCACCGCGTTACCTATTCCTGCCGCCATAACGTCATGACGTGTTCCGGTTCGGAGGGTAAGGTAGCCGGTAAACTTACTTTTGCTCAAGGCCTAACATCCCGGCCTCAGGTTGGCAACGCACCATTACCACCTTTGTTGTCTCTAGGCGGCGGGAATTTCTTACCATCAGGAAATCCGTCTTGTTTGCCTTCCAATATCATAAAAAAAACTAGTTATAAATATGAATAATCGACTTAAAAGTTAAAGTGTACGTAATTAAATAATCTTTTTTATAAATATTAAAATATTTGCAAACCAAAATATGGTAAAATATGTTGATATACTTAAATATTTTTTGTATCATCTCATTTACACACATATTCCACAAATATATATTTTCAGTTTCATTTAAAACTAAGTCACCATAAGAACGAAGCAGAAAGTATCGAGAGCCAAGTGAAAAGTTAAAAGTAATTATAATAATCTTATTGAACCAAATAAAGTAAATAATACCTACTATATGCTAGCATATGGTCGAAAACATATTATAAAAATAAATTATAAAAAATGTATTAAAAATATTTAGTCATCGCCTCTGTAGTCTAGCGGTTCAGTTGTAGGACTTAACCGCATGAGGTCCCGGGTTCGAATTCCGGGTCGAGCAATAAAAAAAATGGGTTTTCCAATTTTATATAAAAAAAAACGTTGTTTGAGATGTATGTGGCCGGTTGCCAATAGGCTTGCCACCTATCACATTGTGGGACTTAGTGTCTTTGGCTAGTCATGGGTGCCTTGGTTGTGCCTCTGCCTACCTCTTCGGGGATATGGTCGTGACGATACTTTTTTAAAGTCAAAATGCATACTAACCTCTTTTGCCGCGAAATAACAGTAAATGTACATTTCCAATGAAGGGTAGTAATGGAAAACTCGGTAAATGTTTCAGTCTTTCGTCTAATTTCATCGTATACCACACCAGGATCACAAACAAAACAAATGACAGTATTAGTATCATCTGCAAAAAAAAAACTGTCAATATATAAAAGACTGTAGGAATATCTACAATCTCAAACGAGTTGTGGCGCCATCGAGAGAAAAGATGGTCGAAGTTTTTTCATAATTATTGAATTTCGTGTTAATATTGAGTGAAATTAGTCAATTTTGGTGGCATTTTGTATAGTTTTGTTCAGTGAAAGTGCACAAATGAAATAATCATGAATAAGTTAGCGTATCGTATATTTCCTCGTTGCTGCCAAATCTCATTACATGAGCTTGAGTAATGAGGCCACCGCTTTATCCAAGAGCCTGACATGACTTACTGACGACTTATGACTGATGACTAATTATAATTGATATAAAACAAATATAAAATTTGATGCAAATTTATACTTGACTAATGGCAAAATACTAACGAGATTGCCAAAACCTAAAGAAAGAAAATCTTAAACAGATTTTATGTCAAATGTAGCTAAGACGTGTCCATATGACTCGGTGTTACATGTAGAGACAAGTTCCTAAATCTAAACTTACACCGTCTTATTAATAAAAGCTGCGTAAATTACTCCAAGGTTCAACCTCGGGTTATAGTCTCAATTACAATGTCATACAGACTATAATATCAAATTAATTTTACACCGACCTTAATCCAGTTTATTAATAATACAAACTTATTAATAAACACGGACTAATGTAGGAGTAAAATTATGTTGATATTATAGTCACATTGTAATAAAGGTTGAAACTGGAAGTACTTTATCCCATGTTTATTAATAGAATTATAGAAGCCTTAACTTTATAAATTTTACAACTTAATCAAACGTCTAGGTCGTTCAGCTACTACCACAAGGGCGTAAGATGTAAAATCTAGGTATTCATTGTTTACAATTTTACTATGATACATTAGTTTTGCAGTAACGAAATGGCCAATCGAAATAGTTAGATTAAGTAAGCACTAAGGGTCGAACCACATTTGCGGCGCCGCGCCCCCAAATTCGGCAGTAGCGTCACTGCTGCATGTAGCGGCGTGAACTATTTATTTATTTAAGGCAGAATTATATCATTTTAATAACAAACTAGCAGTTTCACATTTCCAACATATTTTTTTGGTCTGTCTGTCTATTTGTAGCCCAACCGCGATTCTATTGAATCGGTTTTGGCAATTTTCGTTGAATTTGTCTCCACCCCGAATAGCAGTATACATCTTAAAAACATTGAAAACTCGACGAATGCATAATTATGAAAGATGAAATATCTATAATATAATATTTAAAGGAAAATCGTGTTACATAGTTGAACTTATTGAAGTTAAAAAATTGAAAGGGAGGTAACTTATAGCCGGGAGAAGGACATAGGATACATTTTATCCCGTTTTTAACAGCGAGGAAACCAGGAAAAACAATAATTTATTTTTTCCCATACAAACTGAACTGGCGAAGTGAAGTTCGCTGGAACAGCTAGTGAAGAGATAAATCTAGATATATACAATTTTATTAGGAAATTGAGAATACGCATTTTCTAGTTTTTATTGTTGCTCGACTCGGGGATCGTACCCGGGACCTCAAGAAGTCAAGTTCACTGTACAACAGTGGTTTGAGACGAAAGGGAACAGATACAAATCCTGTTGGGGTAATTTTTTTAAATTTGTACAAAATAAAAAAAAAAACATGGGAATTGAGAACCTGATTTTTATGTGTTATTAAAAATCATTAAAAAAATTGGGTAATCACTATTACAACATTTACTTACATTGTAATTAGATGTTTATCTGGAGTTATTATTGCGAAGTATGAAGAACTTTGTCGCATACATAACTATTAATACCATTGCACCTTATGTAGTAACATGATGTGTCATAAAAAACACCTAGGTACTTTACGTATTGACAACTGTTAACTTCTCACTCACTCCAAAATATTCATTTCTCTTTCAATACCCGCCGTATTGAAAGAGAGATGAATATTCCTGGACAAGTTACACATACATACATACATATCTTCACGCCAAGTCCCTTACGGGGTAGGCAGAGAGTATCGAGTGCAAGCCCTCACGATCCTGACAAACCTGTCTGGCTTCCTTCACTTTAATTACCCTTTTCATACAAACACGCCGGTTTCGGAGACTCTTGACACCACCCTCGGATAATATCCGAGTGATCTGATCGTGGAATGTCAACCTTGGTCTCTCCGGTTACTTACATCCATACCAATTCGCATTGTGTATCTGCTTTGTCAATCTTTCACCTGTCATTCTTTTCACATGACCGAACCAGCGGAGTGCCCTTCGCATTTTAACACCAACACTTTCTTTCAATCCCACTATTTCCCGGATCTCACTGTAACGAATGCGATCAGCGAGCAATACACCACAGATTTACCGTAGCGCTCTCATTTTGACCGCATTTATCCTACTTTCATACTTTTTCTGGCATACCCAACTCTCGCTTCCATACAATAACGTTGGGATAAGCACAGAACTATACAAAGCTTTTAGACTCAAAACCTCGCTTTGAAATTACTTACCCAACTCTCCAAGCTACCCAAGTTACACAAATTAAATCCCCAAAAGTAAGCAAATTACATGGTTGTGTTATGGGTGTTAGTCAACGATACTAATACTTAAATATACTTCGATATCAGAATAAATTTAAGTAACACCCAGATCCAGAAATACAGACATTTTTCATGATGTCGATCGAACATCGAACCCGAGTTAGATGTGTACGCTGACACCTCGACCAAAGTAACTAACAAGGAGGTCAAGAAATGTATCAAGAGTAAATGATGTATGAGAGGAGAATGTGGAGGAAGCTAAAGAGGTGTGCAGGAATACTTGATACTCCATACTATCTATATATATAAAAGTACTATATTAGTATTACAAAAAGAGCTATAATTATAATATTAACATATGGGATTCCCGCTTCGAAAAATTCAAAGAAATAAGTATTTTGACCTGGAGTTTTCAATACATTTATGAGAATTTAATGTATATTAAAAAACATTGTGCATGTTTACAAAAAAATGTGATGTTCACGATGTAAATACGCGGAATAAAAATAATCTGGCACTAATAAACTCGTCTCCATAAAATTAGTTAATACTTTTTGAGTCAATGTATGCCTACGTTTATACATTAATATAATAGATAATCCCAATTACACCTAGACCTGGAAATGCAGACATCTAAATGTTCATCAAAAAATGTCTGTCGGGAATCGAACCTGAGCCTCACGGTTAGTCGGTGTTAGTTGTTCGTTAGTTAGGCGTGTATGCTAGCCACTCGACCAACGTATGAGCTCGACTTTTACTCGTAACTACCAAATAGATCGTAAGAGCTGAGCTTCGGATTTATCAGTACCACAGTGACTATTCTTGGATGTAAAGCCTCTAGCTCGGTTAGTTACCATTACCACCATAATTTCAGTACTCGCCACTGTAATGTTACCGTTCGGAGAATAGGATAGCTTTTACTCATAATTTCGATACTCGCCACTTTCATGTTACCGTTCGAAGAATAAGGTAGCTTATACTCGTTAACCAATTCAAGTTGGCAATACACTGCCACCTTTGGTGAATATAAGACATATATCTCTTACTGTCAAGAAATTAGCCTGCTTGTTTTTTTTTGGTTTTTGGTATTGTCGTTAGCTTCTATCATTAGACAAGTTTATGTTTACGTTAAGTGACCCGATATAACGAAATCGGGTTTGAATTTCAAATCAGTCTTAAATCGAGATATGGTCATGTCAGGGTTTTGGGTAATGCGTTGGTCTCCTTACTCAGAATATTATAGTGATATTTGGCAGCAACGAGGAAATGCGA
>NJDC01003127.1:272871-284341 GCA_002245475.1 Calephelis virginiensis
GACGTCATCTGATATACACTTTTCCATTTTAAGTTGGCAACTGCGTTACATAATCAGCATCCTGGTCGCGGAGGTGGGAAGTGGGAACTTTAGGTAGGGTTGGCACATGCGAAGGACGTGACAATTTATATTGTTTCCTAAGTTCTTCCTTTATTCGTGATCTGGTCGCGGAGTTGGGAGGTAGGAACTTTAGGTGGGAACTTTAGGTAGGGTTATCACATGCGAAAGACGTGACAATTTCTATTGTTTCCTAAGTTTTTCTTTTATTCGTGATCTGGTCGCGGAGGTGGGAGGTGGGAACTTTAGGTAGGGTTGTCACATGCGAAGGACGTGACAATTTATATTGTTTCCTAAGTTCTTCCTTTATTCGTGTTCTGGTCGCGGAGGTGGGAGATGGGAACGTTAGTTACACTTATCACATTCTGTGTCATTTAGAGGATTATTTGCCACAACAGTTACACTACTTACGCGGAATTAGCAAAATAAAGGCTTATTTTACATATACTTAGCAGTGTAATTCTTCCATTTATTGTTGAGGTCGTCAAGATAAGTAAAAATTGTACGCATTATTTAGTGTAACTCAAAAACGACTAGTAGGGTTTTGATAAAATTTAAGTGAGACCATTTCTGAAACAATTGCTATATTTGAATAGCAATCAAATAGCGACGTGGTAATCATTGAAACAGTTGAGTCGTTTGTTATTATTATGTATAGTATCTTCACACCCATATCCCCGAAGAGGTAGGCAGTGGCACAACCAGGGCACTCACGACTAGCCGAAGACACTAAGTCCCATAATATGATAGGTGGCAAGCCTATCGCCAACGCGGCACATAGTCAATCCCGGGCAACCTTTTTTTTATTAGAAAATTGGCAAAACCCAATTTTCGTTTTATTGCCCGACCTGGGATTCGAACCCGGGACCTCACGCAGTCAAGTCCAACACCTGAACCGCTAGACCACAGAGGCGACAGATCTTTTGAGGTAAAAAATGTTTTGTTAGACAAAAAGTACAAGTGACTTCTTAATGGGTTCCATTGAGTTGATTAATGTTTTATACTTGCATTGTTAATTAGTTCCTTCTTGTAATGTCACAAATATATCCTTAAAGTAGTTTTGCTGCAAATTCTTACTCATTTATAGTTTATGCTGTAAGCTTGGGGAACGTCTACCTTTTTTATGATAATAGAAGGCAAATAAGCAGACGGATTTCCTCATGGTAAGAAATTCACGCCGTCTAGAGACACCAAAGGTGGTAATGGTGCGTTGCCAACAAGAGACCAGGATGTTAGGCCTCGAGCAAAAGTAAGTTTACCGGCTGCCATACCCTTCGAACCGCAACACGTCAACGTCAAGCACTAGCGTTATGGCGGTAGGAATAGATAAGGTGGTGGTACCAATCCGGGCGAGTCGTTGCGTAACTCTACCACCTTGTAGGATGTCACGGTGTTGGTGACGGTAAGCCTATGCTCGAATTTTACGACCTGCCTGGCAGGAAGGCAGATGGTCTATTCTACAAAGGAGCCCGGACCAACACGGAATGAATTATGATTTTTTTTAATGACACAAAACAGCGAACAAGTGCATAGTTCTCCTCATGATATGATACAACCATGGCCTGTTGAAATCATAGAGATTCTAGGTGCATCGTTGTACTAGCTACTCTATTTATATTCGAAACGGAACATGACAGTGTCATTATACAGGGTAACTTTGAAAGGCCCCGCCAAATTTTTGTATTAGGGGGTAAAAGCTTAAATGGAAATGCATTTTAAGTATTATAGCTAAACTGTAATGTTTACTTTTATAACCAATCATTTAAAACAGTCTGCAAAAATGCTTTACTTGTAGTCACGCTATGTCGTACCTAGTACGACCCATGACGTCATCGGCCTGCGAATGCGAGTGCAGTCGGTTTTATGCTTTGTAAGTAAATAAAAAAGGTAAGTTAGTACCTTCACACCTATATCACCCAAGAGGTAGGCAGAGGCACAACCACCCACCCACCTGGCACCCACGACTACCTGTAGACACTAAGCCCCACAATGTGATAGGTGGCAAGTTTATCGCTAACCAACCGGGCACATATCCAATACTGAGCAATATTTTTATAATAGAAAATTGGAAAAACCACATTTTCTTATTAATGCACGACCCGGGAATTAAACCCGGGACCTCATGAAGTCAAGTCCAACACATGGACCGATGAAATACAGGGGCCATTTTTTATGATTTGTTTACGTCATAACCACGCATTTTGTACTTTGCATCGAAAAAAAATCATAAATACTTTTTATTTTTTATTTTTAGTGTTTTCATAGATCAGTGTTATCGATTACAAACTGTTTCTCATTTTTTTCTGGTCCTTTAGATGTAACCCAGCATAGGAATAGGGGAAACGGTAAATTCCTTCTCTAGAAAGATGTATCATGAAACCTTACCATCAGTGATTTTGTTGCCAATGACTCAATTGACCGATCGCCGCCTTTCTCGAGCTTCCAGACATGTAATATAATAAAAAATATAATATAGACATATAATTCCAGGCAAATAAATAATAACGTGTCTTTTTCCATATATTGGAAAGCAATAGGTTATTTTCGTTACGGAATTTCTGGATTCGGTCTGGTCATTTGAACGGGAACTATAGGCAGTAGGTATACGAAGTAATTCGTTATATTCATTTCATATTAGAAACAAGAAAGTTTACTGTCTACACGGACCAGCCTATACGTTACAGAGAGATAACTGCTCACCACGTAAATCAGGTACTTTGATTATATAACACAGTTTAACATAGATATCTGCTTCGCAGCCAGCAAAAGGCAACAAGTTCACAGGATGCCGGTCACGCACCAATGAGGTAACAACTCATATAACTACTAAACTTCAATAATAAAGGTTAAAGCCTAAAAATAAAAAAGGTTCGACTTTCAAGCAGAGGTTGTGAAGTTTACTGTGACCTCTCGATGCTAATGTGAAACACGGGGGAATATATAAATAATTATACTAAGATAAATAATTATAGGGAATATAATATAGTATATAAACATTTCTATGTATTAGTAAGTACCATTAATACAAGCATATAGGTAATTTGCTTATTTTAGGGTTAGGTCCATTTGTCTAATTTGTGCAGGCGCAACGGCTATTGATTTTTCTTATTTAAAACGGTGGCTTCATTACTCAAGCTCATCTAGAGCATTTGACGGCAGCGAGAAAATAAGTGATATACTAATTTCTTCATTATTATTTCATTTGTGCACGTTCACTGAACAAATTAATCTAATTCCCACCTATTTTTTTTTATGTTATAGGAAGGCAAACAAGCAGACGGATTCCTGATCCAAAAGTAAGTTTACCGGCTACCTTGCCTTCCAACCGGAACACGTCAACAGCAAGCATTGACGTTACGGCGACAGGAATAGATAAGGCGGTGGTACCAATCCGGGCGAGTCGCTGCAAAACTCTACCACCTAGTAAGATGTCACGGTGTTAGTGACGGTGAGCCTACGCTCGCCTTTTACGAGCTACCTGGCAGGAAGGCAGATGGTTTATTCTGCAAAGGAGCCCGGACCAACATGGGGGAAATCGACTGCAGTATTTATTACCAAAATGAATTGAATTAAGAATGAAAATTAAACAACTTAGTCCAGCCACTTGTATTTCTAATAGGAGTTTTGGCGCCATCGAGAGAAAAGATGGTCGAAGTTTTTTCATAATTATTGAATTTCGTGTTAACATTGAGTGAAATTAGTCAATTTTGGTGGCATTTTGTACAATTTTGTTCAGTGAAAGTGCACAAATGAAATAATCAGGAAGAAATTAACGTATCGTGTATTTCCTCGTTGCTGCCAAACCTCATAACATGAGCGTGGGTAATGAGGCCATCGCTTTACCCAAAAGCCTGATATGACTTACTGACGACTTATGACTGATGACCAACACGAGGAAAAAAACAGAAAATGGTAGTGTGTATTTTGTGTAAATATAAATGTGAAATGACATATTTCTTTTATTATTTCAGGACCCCGTTTATTAACCCACAATAAACAATACAATGCAGCCTTAAAAATGTGATGCAGATAACAGCAATTTGAAATCGAAAATTTAGCCACAAATAAATTAATGAAAACTACAGTTTTGAAAATAATTTGTCAACACATGTTACTACTGCGCAAACATTTTCAAATTGCAAATTACTCAATGTGGTAAAAAAACTGGGAAGGCATTTTTTTATAATGTTTCGTATCACAAAAACTAATTACATTAGCCATAAATTAACTATTGGATTTAAAGACATTATCAATAAATCCTAATGTTTTGTTATAATGTTGTAATATATAACACGACTAATTATTATCATCTCAGTCTCATGAAAAAAATTGGGCACAACGTTTGTGATCTTCAGGCATTTTATTTAGACAACTTTTAAATATTAAAAAACATTCTTTTGAAATCCGCTCAGCCCTTAAATATAAATTTTGGACAACATGTTTAAATAGTTGGCATAATATACAATTAAGTAACGATGGCTTATAGATAGATCCAGTATTTATTTCGTTTATAAAACGCCCTCCCGCTTTTTCTGCCATTTGATTTTCATATGCCACATAAATGGCAAGATGTGTAATTGTACTAGATTGTTAATATAACGTCTGTATCTGCTACTACTGCCTAGTATCTACTATTTATTAGATCATCGGTCCTTCATAAAGTTTGACGTGGACGGGAACTCTTACAAAAATATAATAAATTGTAATGTAATGAAATGCAAATATTATTATTTTTATCTAATTTAATAGTTTTTTGTAAATATTTCAAGCATTTGGATTTGGAAAAAATAATCATTTAGGTCGTTTGAAGGATAAAAATCACTAACTCTCTCTTAAAAACTAGACCCTTTGAAACCTATACTTGGAAAAGTAAAACCAAATATTTTGTTTGTATAAAAAGTATATACGCCATATCAATTGTTCTTTTAATATTTATAAATATTTTTTGTTCCACACTTATACAATCTATCCTTTTTTTGAAGGTGAATTTGTAATATATTAGCGTTTGGGTGTTTTATGTAAATATTAATTTAGTTGCAAATTTGTATGTTAGATATTATACTAAGAGTGTCATTTTTTTGCCAAATTAATATTCCCGAGTTGAAGTTTACATTTGAAATTTTACTCTTTTTGGTTTTATACTTTTTTTTAAGATATGACTGTATCGTATTTCATACTGGTTTCATAATTTTGAATGAAGTCATCATTAAGTAGAGACTTACACTTCTATATCCACATGTGGCGTCACTTAGTTGTCATTTTGTTGGAGCCAAAACTTCAAGTTGCCAGTCTATGGGCGATTTTACGGTATTCCGATTACATACTATATTACGCAAGAAAACACAAAGTTTTCTGGTTAACATTAATTTAGGAGATCCTATTTAAGATATAGTGAAGCGGAGAAGAAGATGGACCTTCGGATGCCAAAGGACAAAAGTCCTGGTGCTCAAGATAACGGCGTGATGTTGACGCATCTAGAGGTTAATAGGTAACTACGTTGTACGTGTAAAAATGAGCCATAATTTTGCAAATGACACAGAATGTGACAAGCCTAACTAACGTTCCCACCGCCCACTTCCGCGACTAGAACACGAATAAAGGAAGAACTCGGGAAACAATCTGTCACATTCTGCTTCATTTGGATGATTATTTGCCACAACAGTTACACTGCTTACGCGGAATTAGCAAAATAAAGGTTCATTTTTCATCTGTTATAATGGTAACGCAAAGTAACGCCTGATACAATAAAAAAACACGTTGTACGTTATTTTAACGAACGTAGGTACGAATGTTGAACTTCTAATTAAGTTTAAGTTTGACTGATTAGTCATCCAAATCGGAAAAACACAATGATTTACTATATTTAACAGGGCAATTTATCATAGAATTTAAAATTGCTTCAATAAGCTTTACTTTATATTTAGAATTATAAATTAAAATGTACTTATACCAAGTGGGTACCTACCTAATCTGCTGGTTATAAATAGCTAAAAATATGACTGTTTTGTTTACAATGAAAACAGTCACACAAAATAAGGTCAATGTATTTTTTTCAAATATTGTCTTCAGTTATAATTGTAAGCATCTTGTCATTGCTAATGTCATTTCCAAATATTGCTGACTCCCTCTTATGTACTGGCCTCTCTTTCTGACAGTCTCGTGCAATGTTGCAATGTCAATTAACACAGTCAAAATGAGACCGATAGATTAGAGAGTGCTAGCAACATTTAGAAAAGCCATAATTTTTTGTTAAAATTTAACATGGTTAAGATATTATTTTTTTATAAATGAGACAGGGCATATTCGTATTAAAAGAGACCCAAAGTTATTGCCAAGGTTTTTTCAATATATAATTCACGCATGTTTAAAGGTGTCTACGTTTAAAAATGTTTAGGGAAAAAGTTGCGATATGTCTAGACCGTGTTTTTTCAGGGGACAAGCAAGAATAACTAAAACTTAAACTATAAACATTAATCAAATCGTCACACTTAACCAGTTACTGCTTAAATAAATGTTGAATGGAATAATATACTCGTTGCTAATTTAACAATTATTATCTGTAAATTATATAACCTATAACGGCGGCAGTAGGCTTATTACAGTTTTATTTTATTAAATGTCCATTACACCGAAAAGTTAAAAGTTCTAAGCCCGACCAAGAAAATGAAAGAAAAGTGGTTCTAAATTTATTTTTATTTTTCGACATAGTCTCCATCTAGCTCAACACACTTCTTCCACCTGACCTGCAACTTGTTTATCCCCTCGAAAAAAAAAGATTCCGGAAGGTCGGTGAAATAGTCGTTTACTGAGACTATCACCTCATCTTTGGTCGAAATTTTCGAGCCACCCAAATGTTTTTTTAAATTTGGAAATAAATGATAATCCGAGGGGGTTTTTAGTATATAATTCCAAATAATTACCAGTATTAAATAGCATAGCATCCTCGGATACGTGAATACGGTCCCACATACAAAAACAAAGAAAAGTATCTAGACTAAGATATGAAATAAAAAATTTGCGCTGTATAGAAATGCATTTGATGACCCACGTCTTGATAAGTACTACTTGTATTGAATGGATCAAATAAATTAAATTAGATATTAAAATATTGAGGACGAACCCTGGTAACAATCAAATGAATAATAAGTATAAAAGGTGGACCTGTCAGTGATAAACAGGTATCAAAATCTATGAATATTTAACGAAATACCTATTCAAAGATCAAAATACAAGGTGATAAACTAAAATTCGTGTTAAATTGTTCGAATCACGTTACAGTTATAATTAATAACGTGTTTTAAGTGTATATAGTTAAGTAACTATAAGATAAAACATATTTGAATTTAATAGTGATGATACTTTTTTTTGAGTTTTATTATATATTTAAAGTACGATATTAAACCAATCATTATAACTCGTGAATGTATAAAAAAATTGTACAAGAAATTGTAATCGTAATAGAATCGTTATATACCTTCTATACATTAACCCTCACACTTGATGTTAAAGCTAGGTTGTAGTCGGAAGTATATATGAGGCGAAAGCCTTTGCTATCTATAACTATAAATTTGGAAACTAAACCCAAAAAAAAAATGTTAAACCAAACCAAAACCAAAGAAATTATTTCTTTGCATGGTAGACTACAAACAGCTATATTATAACTTAATATAAGTTTCATAAAATTTTGTTTTTCTAAGAACTCCAATTTGGTAAACAACAATGGCACTGATATTAGTCAGCCGTAGACAAACAGTAGGGTTGGGAATTATCAAAACACCGAATGAGCAAGAATGAAATACTACAGTGAATGAATGGTATTCATTGTCATTACAAGTATAGTAATTTAGTAGATGGTAGTGATATTACATAAGCGAAAGCGTGTTTATGTATCTTTTTTTCTGAAAAAAACATAATAAGGGACAATTTTTTTAAGTAAGCAAATAATGGCAGTGATGAATGATACAGGTTTTTTTCGGAAAAGTGACAATGAAAAATACGTTTACAAAATAGAACTGACGTCTGATTTCTTTTATAAACAGGTGAGGTCGCTTGTAAAAAAAATAGCAAAACAACGCAATTAAAGCAGTCAATTTTATTCATTGTCATGCCACCACTCATCATTTATTTCTGATCCTGACACATTGATTACAAAAGTTTGTGTGTAATCATCTGATACAGCATCTTAAAATTCCTTCAAGCTGCGTAATGTTATCTTCTTTTTTATTGCTCTTTTTTGCAACCTTAACAACCAGACAGACCAGTAGGATTACTCTTGAATCTCGATTTAGTGCAAATTAGAAATTAGAATCGGGTATGTCATTTTAAGTACTCTTGGAGACGGTGCTAGAGGATCTTGACAACGAATCTGATAAAATAACGTACTGTTTATTACAACCAATACAACCAACCGAGAGAACCAATACAAGTTTCAAGATAAAAGTAGCCTATGTCACTCAAACCTCTTATCTCCACACGCTCTAAGGCCGATGTTGTACTTTAAGGTTATATGCTTTTTCCCAAACTGTTCCTTTAGTATTTCAATGTCATGTTGCAATTATGTTATTAACATTCACTGCTAAACAGATATTTAGGCCTGATATTTGTAGGAAACTAGTCACTCAGAGCCAAAACCAACTCGTACTTGATGTCGAAAATCTTTCGGCTAAAATTTCGTAATGGAGTTGTTTACGAAATTTCGGCCCTCATCGTTATAAAAAGTCTCTGTCGTATCTCGTCGACTTGAGATCGTTTCTCTTATTGCTACAGGCTGTACTTGGTATAGACATAGTGAGCGATGTTCAGTCCGTGGTCATCTAAAAGAGAAGGCTAAAGTAGCGCCTACAAAACTGTGTAAGGTAAGACAGTTCTTCAAGCCTTGCTACAGTACTCTTCGTAGAGTTTCTCGAAATGTCAATGACTGTACAATTCCATACTAATAGGTTACAAAATTAATATTCTTCTTTCTTTCTTTCTTTAATTCTTTATTGTACACAAAAAGTCAGAAAACAAGTAAATATGTGACATTATACAAATGCGAGCTTATCTCTAAAAGAGATTTCTTCCAGCAAACCCAAAATAGTGAGAATGCATAAAAGAAATGTAGAACATACAGTGCACAATACAAAAACTTACTTTACAAAAAAAAACTAAATTACTAATTATGACTAAAGTGTCAACATGCTAATTAATTATACACCAAAACGCTCCATTACTGCCT
The DNA here is from genome assembly GCA_002245475.1 of Calephelis virginiensis. Lineage (NCBI taxonomy): Eukaryota > Metazoa > Arthropoda > Insecta > Lepidoptera > Riodinidae > Calephelis > Calephelis virginiensis. The sequence continues at coordinate 282,146 of NJDC01003127.1, forward strand.
TTTTAAAAACTGTTAATGAATGAATACTCCGAATTTCATAAGGCAATGAATTCCAGAGTTTCACAGCATTAAAAGTAAAATAATGGTTACACAACTTAGTGGAACTACAAGGCAATTTCAAAATTCCACGCAGGTGTGGTCGACAATCTGATTTAAAAAGGGTGTAAAAAAGTAAAACGCTCGTACAGATATTCAGGAGAAGCAGCATTAAATAGAACTTTAAAGGAAAGGAGACAATGAAGGTTTCTACGCTCACTAATGGGAAGCCACTTAAGCTGCTCTCTGAACATGAAGATATGATCAAATTTCTTCAGGCCGAAAATGCAGCGGATTCCTACATTTTGCAGTCGCTTAAGTTTATTAAGGCACTCCTGAGTAATATCAGGATAACAAATATCAGCATAATCCAATAATGGAAGAATATTGTATTTATCAGTGTTTCCTACCGCAAACATGTTTAATGTGAAATGTTCTGAGGAGTTTAGCTTGGTTCACCAAACAACCGCGAGAGTATGGTTCGATTAATGACGGGGTCAGTCATTTCCGAGATGAAAATCGATGCTTGCGTTTCCGGTTTTGGGAGTTTATTATAAATATTAGGGCATTTATGTAAAAGTGTATGTGTATAACGGCTGACTCAGAAACGTCAATTATGTTTAATAAGTCTTTAAGTTGACATTTTCCATACAAAGTTGTGACTTAATAGTGAATAACTGTTAGCTGAAATTTTTTAGAGGAACAGTAAGTGTCTTTGACTAAAAACAATATTTTGTTACTTTGACGTTTGGTCAAATTGTATATTCCTTTCCTAACAGAAGTAGTTTGCAGGGAAATTAAAAAATGTCATCTATAATTTAAAATTATTTGGATTCAAGATTGAGGTGATTAAGAGTTTAAATTGAGATTGAGGAAAATATGAAAAACTATAATATTTGTTACATATAAACTTATCACCAGTCGATGTCAGACGAAACAAAGTTGACTGGGTTTGCTAGTTTCAGAATGTAACAATGCCGTAGAATACTAATCTCCTCTGTGGTCTTGCGCTCCGGCGTTGGATTTGACTTTTTGAGGTCCCGGGTTCGAATCCCAGTCGGGCTACCAAAAACATTAGAAATTGTGCGTTATCAATTTCCTAATAAAAAAAACATTGCCGGGATTGGATATGTGCCCGGTTGGCGATAGGCTTGCCACCTATCACATTGTGAGAATTAGTGTCTTCGGCCAGTCGTGGATGCCCTGATTGTGCCTCTGCCTACCACTTCTATGAGCGTGAAGATACTTACTTTTTTCTGTAGAATGACTAAAACAGGGTTTTCGACACTTAAAGGTGTTTATTCATTCATTATTATTGTCGTAACTGAAGTCTCATCAGATGTCCGCTGACAGGTTTAATTGCTACACCAAAACATAACAACAACTCACGACCATCAGCAATAAACTCCAACTCCCGAACACAATGTATAATTGTTGTCTTGACTACAGCCATAGCATATTTTCTAGCTGTGAAATAAAAATTAAATATATCATCAACAGAAACAAGCAATTAATACATTAATACGACAGTCGCTAGCTGTGATACTATGGCGACAGGAAAAAACGACGGGTTGCACTCCGGGAGTGCCGGCAGAAGTGAAAACTTGAATATTAACGTTGTGCATTTTTAACATTTTGGAATGGTTAGGGAATAATTTTGCACGAATTGCTTTAATTATCAGTATGAAAGTACTATAATTTATGTGGTAGAATACAATATTCATTTATTGCGCTATCGTACACAAACATGTCAACACGAAAGTTCGCGCAAGCGCCCTGCGCCGTCTTATTCACGCAAGCACCCTGCGCCGTCTTACGAATATTCGATCAGGTCCCGTGTCCTGACGAGTTTAGAAGTCTTTACCCATTCCAATAAAAGTGCTCAACACCGCTAAAGAAGTTTTCACTTCAGTAAGGCGGTTTTCTAAACTGAGAAAGTTCTATCAAAACTCTTCTAAAGATTGTCTAAACTCAAATGACGCGCATTACTTCTGCGTTACTTTATATAGATGTATTAGTGCAAATATTATAAACATTGGCATGTTATTTGTGTATGTCATTTTTTTTTTGAGAGTCTGTACATCAGATTAGTCAACTGGGATGCATGATATCACGAGCAATGGTCTTTGTTTATACTTTGTAGTCATGCTGTAATACGAT
>NJDC01003127.1:284583-329305 GCA_002245475.1 Calephelis virginiensis
ATTTATACGGGATACTCACGATCTCTTTTTATTTTATTTGTCGATATTTCGGCCTAGTTGCATAGGCCGTGGTCACGACGAGACTGAGTCCCGTCGTGACCACGGCCTATTTTCACTTGATTTGATTTGATTTGACTGAGTCCCGTCGTGACCACGGCCTATGCAACTAGGCCGAAATATCGACAAATAAAATAAAAAGAGATCGTGAGTATCCCGTATAATTAATTAAAAATGTTATTAATTCGCGACGATTTAAGTTTAAAATGAGAATATTATAAATGGACCGAGTTATGCCAAAATATACCAACTCACAAACTGTCAAAAAATGAGTTATTGACACCAAACTGATCGGAATGTGCTATATTACTAGTCAGCAAAAATAACCCATCCTACATTTATATTTAATACAAAAAAAAACTACGAATTAAGCCACATATAAAGACTGAGTGTAAAACAATTCTGCTATAATGATCCAAAAACATTGGGTAAACACTTGATAATTAAAATAAATACCAAATGACTTTGGGTCAATTAATTTAATAAAATATTTTAAGACATAATATGCTGATTAAAATAATAAATTAATGAAGATAATAAAGATAGATAGCGCCACGTGTAATTACAAATCTAACTTTAATCAATTTCTCAAAATCAACTTTATGCAATTGGTACATTTTGGCATAACTCTGTCCAAACGTAGTTAAAGTTTGTTAAAAAGATAATTATTTAAAATAACTAAAAATACATATGTCAAATCTAAAAACCACAAAAATCGCCGACTGAAAAGTAATTTTTTTTTGTATTATAATTTTTAAACTTTGGATATGTTTTTATCATAGTCTTGTGACAACCACTTTAGGAGCTTAACCTAATGTTTAAACCGCTTCTTGTTACTCTATGTGGTTTGGGCATTTGAATTTTCCAGATCAAGGCAGTGTGTGGACACGATTTCAACCCAGTGGTAGTTTTATCTGAACGTCCAAGAGCACAGGTACCGCTTGTATGGTCTATGTAAATAAAATATTCTGAATGTACCAAACAGAAAAAAATACCAATATCGAGATCCCGATCTGCTTTCCTCAAAACCATAGATCCTGTGGGTAATATTCGTAAAGATTCGTTTATCACAGCATCACAGTACTCCATACGATTCAGATCTTTCTTTGATACATTGCGTTTTTCATCCCCAAATACTGATTTTATTCTGCAGAAAAGAAAAAATAAATCGGCTTATCTCACACATAATTATTTGATATATCGGGATATAATCCTACTATCCTACTAATATTATAAATGTGAGAGTTTGTAAGGATGTGTGTATGTTTGTTACGCTTTCACGCTCGACTGGCTGAACGGATTTGTCTGAAATTTGGAACATAGATAAATTGTGACCTGGATTAGCATATAGGCTACTTTTAATCCCGATCGCACGGCGGGTTACTGTGAAAAGGCGTGCGAAGCCGCAGGCAACAGCTAGTAGCATATATTACCTTAGTCACTAGAAAATTTTACGTATGTTTGACTAAAGTAACAAAAAGTAAGCGAAAAGAACAAAAAGTAATTAGACAAAGGTATTCACAAACACTTGAAAACACCAAGGCATATTATTTATAAAAGACTGTCAGGGTTACCATGAGCAGTTTTTGACGTTTATTAATTAATTTAATCTATATCTACACTTCTATGCTACGAGTATATACTAATATTATAAAGAGGAATTGTTTGATTTTTTTTTGTTTGTTTGAAATGAATAGGCTCCAAAACTACTGAACCGATTTCAAAAATTCTTTCACCTCTAGAATGCTACATTATACCTGAGTGACATAGGCTATATTTGTAACTAGAAATAATTAGGGATCTCTGCTAAAAATTCAAAAGTGTAACACAAAGTGTAAAAAATTAGCTATAAAATGTCTGTCCCCGCATGCACTGCGAAAACCATTGACAATAGCGGTATAAGATGTTCTACAATATTAAAGAACGTATTAATATCTACAAAAAAGTTCGCGACACCGTATATCTAACTATTACAGTTACGGCAATATAACTACTTTTATACATTTTAAAAGTTATTAAATATAGTGGCCATATTCGGAACATGTTATACCTTCTTATTAATCCTAATCTAAATAAATCGTCTCATATTTAAGACTGTTTCAATACCTTGAGATAACTTTTTGAATTATTAAAATCGAAAAGTCCATTCAAAAGATATTACAAAATCAAAATTCCTACAAACGCTAGATTATTATAAATCGTGAGTTTGTATCATACTAGCGACTTGACCTGACTTCGCTCGGGTAATAGAATTTATGTAATCTATACTAATAATAAAAAGAAAGATTTTATTGTTTGTTTGTTTGTATTGAATAGGCGCTAAAGCTGCCCGGCCGATTCGGTAAATTCTTATTCCATTTGAGACCCGCATTACCGCTAATAAAAATGCGATTTGACCTCGGTAAAATGCTTCCTTCCTACGGGAAAACGGGTAATAGGACAACGGAAGTGGGGGAGAATTAGCCTTTCGTGTTGAGATAGGTGGCACTGCTCTCGGTATGTCAACTGCTAAACGGCTATACCGATTTTGTTGAAATTTTGTAAGTGTATTTACACTGTTTCACAGACACGTATTAAGCAGAGCAAATAATTTTTTGTATAGGTACGTGCACAAAAAAATCACCGTAATGTAGATAAGCACGAGCATACTCAGAAATTTTGACAGGATAGATACACCAATTATAAGGAGGAAAGATTTGATTGCTCGTTGGTTTGTATTAAATGGTATTGAAAATTTCTTATCTGTCATTTACGAACATAGGCTACTTTTTAAAGCGGAACTTTGCTTAATACCCACGGGACAACGGGTAATAAGACACCGGGTCGTAAAAATGATCCTTCCATACTTACCTATTTCACATACCTAACTACTAAACGGTTAAACAGATTTGAAATTTTAAATGGGTATTTCGATAGTTTCCTGTATGGTGTCAAAGTACAACTGGGCCCGGTAGGTGGAGCTGCTGACGGTATATCATCTACACTATAATGTTAAAGAGGAAAGATTTGATTGTGTGTTTGTTTGTATTTAATATGCTCCGAAACTACCGGACCGATTTGAAAAACAGTTTACCATTAGAAGTAGTCAATAATGCTGATGCTCATAGGGTGCCTTATTTATATGAAAAATTAGAAATTTGTCCACCCGTGCGAAGCCGGGACGGGCTGCTAGTATAATATCGACGGGTCCTACGTAAACTGGTACAAATGCAGTTGCACAACTTTACAGGAGAGCGATTTGTATGTTTTAATGCGTGTAACGTTAACATTATACAACGTACATAGTTGAAATTTTGAAATGGTATACTTGAATCCTTTAGAAAAAAAACTGCGTTAATAATTTTAATTATTTTTTTGGTTGTTTAAGTACGAATGATGCCATAAAAACGTTAGTGATATTTTGCTGCTTGTACCAATTTATGTAGGACCCGTCGATATAAACTGTGACATAGATGTCATATTTTCTACAACAAAATATCAGTTTTGACGAATGCAACACACGGTCGATCCTGTGATGTAGCCGCTATACATTATATCTATATATATAAAATCGATGCCACTTTTCGTTGTCATTTTATAACTCAAGAACGGGCTCACCTATCCAAACCAAATGTTTAGGCTTTGTTTAGACTATTTAGTAGATGGTTCATGTAAAGTTTTCATAAAATCGGTCGGTAATATTTCAGTTTATACGTAGCGAAGCACGTACGGGGCCGCTAGTAAATTATAATAAATAAGAATAATTAAGATTGTCATACATTGACAAACTAAACTCTCTATGAGACATTATCTTTAAGTTTTAGTGTATTAATTGGATTATTTTATAGTCAAAACAGAACAGTAATGTTGAAACATCGATATGAAAAAACACAATCTGCCCATGTAATATCTCAGCTCTATGTTGGAATCCCCTTTAGTATCTATAAACAATGTATATGAATTGATGTCTAAAAGTATATCTAATTGTTGCTTTCTTAAAACCAAATAAACATGTAAGAAGAACAACTTACTCGTTGAAGAGTTTTTTCTGAGCTTCTTGGTTGCAGGCGAGTAGAAAAAGTGTAAAAAAAATTGTAGACGTCACTGAGTCATGGCCAGCAGTTATAATTGTGTTCAATTCATTTGTAATTTGTTTCAGGTCAAAGGTTTCATCTGTTTTATGTAATTCGAGCAAATTTGCTAAACAAGATTTGGGATTAGTTCCAGTATTTGAAAATGAGTTTTCGCCTTTATTTTTATCAAGCATTTGTTTTTTTATTATCTGAAAATTTAAATGATTTATTGATATTATACACACACACAAACATATACAGATGTGTACTCGCTAAACCGCTAAAAAGAGACAAGAAAAGAGAATCGAGTTCTTTATGTCACGATATTTGCCGACCTACCTAGCATTCTTCACATTATTTTTTACCACAAAAAGTAATTCTTTGATTTGATACATGAATTTTTCTTTGGGGAATACCAGCATTTAGATGTTCGGAGTCGTAAAATACTCCTTGGACGCCTTCATGCTTTGATCTTTAATTCAAACAAACTATTAAATAATAAACAGTTCATATTTACTAAAGGCTGCTCAGCCATTGATGTAGATGTAAAATTATAAAAAATGTATATCAATCCTGGGAAAGGTCGCAAAATGCTCTAGTTGATTCTGTGATATTAAGAAAAAGCTTTAGACGTTATGATCTAATATTAAAATAACACAGTTTAGGCCGTTAAGGTAAATGGTAAATCCCCTTGGTGTTAAATTGTTGCAGTAACAAAGGGCGTCCCGCAAAGCTCTATTCTTGGTCCATTTTTTATTTCTTGTATATAACAATTACTTGTTACAAAATGTATAGCCAAGATTTTGTGCTGTTCGAAGATGATATTTCAATTATATTCAAAGTAAAATAAAAAACAAATTGGTAAGTATGACGAACTAGAGAGTGCGATATAAAGAGATGTACATTAGTTAACCATAAAAAATCTTCTTTTCAATAACATTTTTAATTATTTATACGGGATACTCACGATCTCTTTTTATTTTATTTGTCGTGACCACGGCCTATGCAACTAGGCTGAAATATCGACAAATAAAATAAAAAGAGATCGTGAGTATCCCGTATAAATAATTAAAAATGTTATTAATTCACGACGATTTAAGTTTAAAATCTTCTTTTCAATGTTAGTAAAACAAAGTGTATTAGGTTTTCGATTCCTAAAGGTAGGCAAATATATAACAATGTACACCCAATTAGATCACTGTTTACTTAGTTGAGACTACAATGTTGTTAGATATAACGAATGACAATATGTTACAATGAGAAACTGGCAAATTTGCTTGGTGAAGCAGTATTCGCAAATAAAAAAAATAGGAATATATACAGATATACAACTACGCCTCTGTGGTCTAGCGGTCCGGGTGTTGGACTTGACTGTATGAGGTCCCGGGTTCGAATCCCGGGTCGGCCAAAAAAAATAAAATGTGGTTTTTCCAATTCTCTAATAAAAAAAAAGTTGGTTAGGATTGGAAATGTGCCCGGTTGGCGATAGGCTTGCATGTGCCCGGTTGGCGATAGGCTTGCCAGTTATCACATTGTGGGACTTAGTGTCTTCGGCTTGTCGTGGGTGCCCTGGTTGTGCCTCTGCCTACGTCTTCGGGGATATGGGCGTGAAGATACTATTATACAAATGTTGAAAATGCCCGAATAGTGTATTTTAGTTATTTACAAAGTTTGATGTTTTACGGGATTCTCTCTTTGGATAACGCTACAGATATAAATACTAAATTGGTATTACAAAACAGAGTTATTAGTGTTATTCATAACCTTTAAAGATAAAAAAAAGCTTTAAAGATAAATAATGCAAAAATATAAATAATGCGGGAATTACAAAACTATATATTATTAAAATTGTATCCATAAAATAAGCAATTGTTTCATGGGCATGCATTTCCACAATAGGCTGTCCACTGATATCAGAAACTGCGATTTAAATACATTTAAAAATGTATTACAACAAAATTATGTAGTAAAGGCATTTAACATTATTTGGAAGACGAACTTGTTTGGAAATAGCCGCTTCAATCTCGCACTGCATTTTGTAATGTAATTTATAATAAGTAACATGAGTTTAAGTTAGAATGTATTGAATTATTTTTTGAATTTGCTATATTGTTATAATAAATTAAAAAAGCGAGCCCTCTGAGTTTCTTTCGCTGGATCTTCTAATTTTGGGGTGGGCAGCGATTCCGATCCGGTGGTTTTTTATAATACAATAACAACAAATACCAAGTTTTATCGTCCATGTGATTCAATATTTTCTGCTTATCTTTGTAAACCATTTTTTTTATTGGCCAGCTCATTTTTGATACATATTAACTAGCTACACATAAATAATTCACATCTAAAAAACAATTATGTACTAGATTTATTTGTCCTCTATGTTGTAGGTAACTTAACTAAATAGCTCGAATAAAAATTGCCAAAACGGGCACCTCCAAATGTGTTTTTTTTAAAGAAAGTTTGTCTGAGTTTGGATTAACGCCAGAATAACGATAGACTTGCCACCTATCACATTGTAGGACTAAGTGCCTTCGGGTAATTGTCAGTTTCATAGTTGAACCTTTGAAAACCAGACTTATTTGGATGTTACTAACAAGTGCTTATTTGGTTAAGTAACGTTAAACTAAAACAGTCTTTTTATCTTTAGTTTCAAAGCCCTGATGATGCTGTAAAAAGCGGAACTGGTTGGCTGTAAAGTAACGAAAATTATCAAATAAAGTGTATAGTGGATAAGTACAAGTAATTACTACAAAAAAGTGTGTTGTACCTTTGTCTACATTATTCGGGTTACACGCGTGAAGGCATGTTTTGTATGGAATAATTATATTCTTATTCATTAGTTTTGATGAAGGGCGCTTGGGTACAGGGCTTAAAATACCGGTATTTTTGGGAACCGGTAGCAATGGCCTTGAAGCAACACCGATACCAAAGGTGTTACCTGTACTGTTTGTACCGGTACCAGACTTAGTACCTGCATTATTGGTTTAAGGGTTTTTATACCGGTACTGGTTCAATAATACTGGTACAAAAAATATATGACGTAGCATTATTCTTTCAATCAAACATACCTGTGTTCATGAGAGTTTAAAATAATACCGATACCTGAAAAGGAAAATTGGCAACCGTACCGTACCCACCTACCCACTTTGGAACCGGTACCCAGGTATCGAAATGATAAGAATCGCTAAATACCAATGCAGACCCTGTACTTTTGGTACCGGTTCCAAGCCTTACTTGATTGATCTATCGCTAAACAAAACCCGTTTAGAGCATTAGTTTAAAAAAAAAAATAGTAAGTGCTGCCTGCGGATTCGCCCGAGTTTTCACAGGAACCCTTTATTGTTGTTGTTGTTGTATATTTTTTCAAAAAAAAAATCCAAAAATTTTCTAGAATAAAATATACTTAATGAAAAATTATAACTATTTAGCACAATTTTTTTTTCATCACATCACCATTGCTTTATGGAATGTTAAAATATCGGAAACTAAGCATTGTCATACACGGACGAAGTCGCGGGCAAAACGGGCATCACCAAATGCGTTTTTTTTTAAATAAGTTTGCCTGAGATTGGATTAACACCAGAATAACGATAGGCTTGCCACCTGTCACATTGTAGCACTACGTGCCTTCGGGTAAGTATCAATGTCATAGTTGTACCTTTGTCTATATTATTCGGTTTACGAGCGTGAAGGTATATTTTGTATTAAATAATTATATTCTTATTTATTAGTTCTGATAAGGGTGCTTGGATACAGGGCTTGAAATACCGGTATTTTTGGGAAACCTTATCTTAGTGTTTTATAGTTACAGTCATGAACCTTGAGAATACACAGACCGTTGCTGAATATTTTTTTTATATAATTTTGGAAGGCAAACAAGCAGACGGATTTCCTGATGGCAAGAAATTCACGCCGCCTAAAGACACCAAAGGTGGTAATGGTGCGTTGCCAACCTGAGGCCGGGATGTTAGGCCTCGAGAAAAATAAGTTTACCGGCTACGTTACCCTCCAAACCGGAACACGTCATGATGTTATGGTGGCAGGAATAGGTAAGGCGGTGGTACCAATCCGGGCGAGTCGCTGCGAAACTCTACCACCTAGTCAGATGTTACGATGTTAGTGACGGTAAGCCTATGCTCGCCTTTTACGAGCTGCCTGGCAGGAAGGCAGATGGTCTTTTCTGCAAAGGAGCCCGGACCAACACGGTTTTTAAACCCTTACGTCCTAACAAATAAACACGTTATACAATATTAGGTATACTAGTAATAAATTAAGAATAAGCAAAATTTCTATTAATAAACTAGGAATGGCTTACACCTCAGTGTAACTGTCTATGCAAGGGTTAGTCCACCCCTCACAACAGATTAAGTAACATATGTCTAATTCTCCATGTTGGTCCGGTCTCCTTTGCAGAATAGACCAGCTGCCTTCATACCAGACAGCTCGTAAAAGGCGAGCATAGGATTACCGTTACTAACACCGTGACTTCTGACTAGGTGGTAGAGTAGAGAGAAGATACTTATTTTAATAATAAAAGCAATTGGCAATTCCGTATAATGTATATAGTCATAAACAGCCAAAGCTGCTTTTTTGTTTTAACACTGAGCTGCTTCAGCTAGACCCCGTATGTATTTCAAAAAGACATTTACTAAAGTAGTTTACGATTGGAACTGTGACTTGTGAGTGATAGATAGTTTTTTTCAATTTTTCTCTTTTCATATAGACTATTATACAGAAAGAATTCAACTTACTTTTTCCAAAAAATTTTGAGTGTTTCGAATATGGTTTTCAATTTTCCTATACGATGGTGTCAAACGGTAGATCCAGTCTAGGTGATAAGGAAGTATAGCACCACGCTCTGTCATAAGATGAATTACTTCGTGAATAGCCTCGCAATATTCTTGTACATTTGTATGTTCATCTTCTGGGTTTATTCCTAATGTTGTTTCTAAAATTAAATCAGTGTTTTTATAATTTTGTTCCAGACTTAACGATTCGTGTGATATTGTAAGCACTATTAGAAAAATTTAATTTTTGAAGTGAAAACTTCTTTAGCAGCGTTGCGAACTTTTCTGAAATGGGTAAAAACTTCTAAACTCGCGTCAGATCGTCAGAACGTAAGACGGCGCGATATCTAAAATAAAACGTAGATTCATTGCTGTTTTTGTATTGCTTAGATATTTCCAAAGAGTGTAGGATGCGCAATGGATGATACGCCGCAATATACCTACTATTACATTCTCACAGAAAGCAGATACGTATAATATCAACAGACATTGCTCCATTTGTTCCATCTTAAAAATAAGCTTTATGTGTAGACGAGCAATGTTTGATATGCAGATAATATGAAGACGATCCTAGCCGTCACGTGGTCTTACTTTAGCGAGTTTTTGTCAAAGCCAAACGCAAGTTACTGATATGAAAATAATATATGTGCATAAATGATAGTATTTTCATAATGATAATTAAAGCAATTCGTGCAAAATTATTCCCTAACCGTTCCTAAATATCAAAAATGCACAACGTTAATATTGAAGTTTTCACTTCTGCCGGCACTCCCAGAGTGCAACCCGTCTTTTTTTTAAATAAACTTACGAACCTGTCGTGGAAATAGGGATATAATTTAAATGAAATAATGGTATTTTTTAAATTCCAAAATCAAAAAAATAATACATCATCGTAATAACTAACTGTTTTAATGAGAGCGGTTTTAAATTATTCAAAAATCTTGAAAATTATAAAATAATCTATAACAACGTGTGCATGATTGGAAAGATCAAGTTATGAGCTAAATTACCTGAACGTCATATGCTTGTGGTAGATATCAACTATGTGATAATATAATTCGTAAACTAAAAAAATACAAAATAGAAGTTTTGTGTATTTTGTATTTGTGTTGTAGGTATGTAATGTATACTAAATACTAATACTATAAACCTGAAATTTGTTTGGTTACTTGAACGTGCCAATCTCAGGAACTACCAGTCTAATTTGGAAAACTATTTCAGTGATAGAAAGCCCATTTATCGAAGAAGGCTATATCATCACGCTAAGACCAATATGAACAATGTTTCAAAATCGGGTGATGTTTTTCCAATTGAGAGCTTCCACTGCGTGCGCTGCGTAAACGGTTAAGTTTGCGTAAAAATCATTTTCAACAAAATTGTTCCCCTTTAATAGTTCTAAAGAAAAGTCCGCATTAGCATATTTCTATCTTTTAAGGTTAGCTCACTATAACTTTTTCATGCTAACCAAATTTGTTTTAAAATTACTCATTATTTGCGAAGGTGTTTTTATAAACATGATATCAAAATCCTTATCCAATTAAATACATTATTCATCAGAATTGTCTGCGCCAGTTATAATATAATAATATAATATATTTATTTTATGACATATGTATTTATTTATCAAACAAACAATAAAAACCCTACCAACAACAATAGTAACAAAGAAATTATTATATCTATGATTCATTCACCTGTCCAATTCCAATGGTGAATCCCTGAGGTGAACCATTCACTCTATACACGAAGACATACGAAGATTCACGGAAGTCAAAATTAAAAACGTCTGTCGCCGCTAAGAACTCCTGTCGCGTGGGTGTGTTCCTTAACACCAAAATCTAAGCTACGGCTGACAGTCACTATTGTAACGCAATTTAAAACGCAAATTAAAATAAATACTTAAATTTGGGGCGCCCAATTCTCTATTATAATATATATGTATTAATATACATCACAAGTGCGTACTCATAAATTAAATTGAAGATTGTTCCTACCTACTATCGAAGACTTTATTAAAAGAAGAAAGAAAAGGCTACGTGTCTAGGAGAGTGGATCAAAAAGGATAGTCTTATCCAAGAACCAGCTATATAGCTATATATAATATTTAAGTATAACTCATCATACGTTTTTATAATATAATAATAATAATAAGTTTTATTGCAGGCAAAAAATACCCGTAAATCACAATAAATGTTTTTTCACAATAACAGTAAAACAATAAAAATGTACAAATTAAATCCAAAAACAGAAATAGTAAATATCTAGATTTACTTAGAATAGAACCCAGGACCTCAAAAAGGCGTGTACGACGCCATAGGATCTGACTACAGAGACGATGTGTATATTTCCAAATTTTCAAAAATCTTCCGTCCTAGGTTCCTATAACTATGGATACAGTTGAATTTCCCAGGAATTGCCGAAGTGCAGATAAAATTGTAGAAACAGTAACGTATTTATGCTACTTTCCTAAGACTAATAATTAGAAAAGAGAAAGTGTATGTTCCGTTTTTACTCTAAAATTGTTGAAATTAAATCCAAAAACAGAAATAGTAAATATCTAGATTTACTTAGAATAGAACCCAGGACCTCAAAAAGGCGTGTACGACGCCAGATGATCTGACTACAGAGACGATGTGTATATTTCCAAATTTTCAAAAATCTTCCGTCCTAGGTTCCTATAACTATGGATACAGTTGAATTTCCCAGGAATTGCCGAAGTGCAGATAAAATTGTAGAAACAGTAACGTATTTATGCTACTTTCCTAAGACTAATAATTAGAAAAGAGAAGGTGTATGTTCCATTTTTACTCTAAAATTGTTGTACCTACTTATTTTTTATATTGAAATAAAAGTTGATTTAAATTTGGAGAAGGATGTAAGCTATTTTTAACTAAAAATTTTAACGAGTACCTTTAGAGAGCTCAATATTAAAGCCGCGGGTAACAGCTAGTATTACTATATTCTTGTCTAGAAATATTTTCTTGTTAACACTTTTATTGCAGTTCTAAATACATCTCAAAAATTGTCTCCTTCACATAGCAAAGCGTGGTACAAAATTAAAAACGTTTTCCCTTAAGTTATATTTTGTAATATGCTATGAGTACAGGATTTGATCCCAAAGACCGGGATCCCGGCCAAATTTAATCCCGTAATTTTCGGGATTAAGTTTAATAAATCCCGGGATTTTCGGGATTTACATAGTTTTATAAAAAGGTGAATAATGTACGTGAAACGAAATATCCTTACTTTCATTTGACGTTTTGACGGCCATCTTTTATACACTGCTGGGGGGTAACCCTAAACTCTTAAAACAGTATTATTTTAAATAATAATCCTTATGACGTGCACCATAAAGTTGCTTATTAAGGCGTACATTAAGCAAAATGGAAATAATACTGCTATAAGCGTTCATGGTAGGTCTCCTGATTTCATTTGTTTTTGCTAAGGAACGGTACCACCGTATTACGTGTGGAAAAACTGCTACATGTCGTGAAAGTTTTGAATTTTTTGTTAATTGGTGAAAATGAATTTATGAAAAAAACAACTCATTAATGTGTCTCAATAAATATAGATGAAAAACAGCGAATATCATTTTCCGTATCTTTAAAAAAGGTTACGTTTATGTTGTGCATATACACAAATACTCTTTTCATTACAGTTAAGTTTTAAGAAGAAAACAATGTCATTGTCCAAAGAAAGCTTATTTATCACAAATATGAAGATATCTCGTCAATGTGGCTTACAAAGTTTTTGGTCTATTTAGTTTAAAGTTTGTGTACCTATAGGCATTGATCTCTTTAGCATATAGTATTTTTTATAGTACGTCTAGACAAGTTTTAAGGAGATAATTTTTTAGAGTTTTTTTTAATTTTAAAGGGGATGATTTTTTTAGAGTTTAGTTAAAATAAAGAAACTAGGAAATTCCGTAATAAGTGCCAGTCCCTTATTTGTTTATTTTATCAAAAAAAGTGTAATTTTGTTTTGTTTTTAAAGATTTAACTAAAGATTGAAATTAAAAGTTAATTTTCACATTTTCAACTGTCCTTTTTATCACTTTTTAGAAAGTACAATTCACCAATACAATCCCGGAACTATCCCGGGATCCCGGGATTAACTGAAGATAATCCCGAAATCCCGGGATTAACTGAAGATAATCCCGAAATCCCGGGATTAGCAAAATCGATCGAGATCGAATGCTCTAGCTATGAGTAAAAATATTGAATATATTTATTGTTCGTGCACGACAGAATTTTATTTCGATCATAATGTTGTTGTTGCATTTTAGATACTCACCGCAAGCTGATTCGAAAGACATGTTTAAAATATCTTTTAGTGCATCAATTTCCTTGTCACCAGCTTTTTCTTTTAGATTATTTACTAACTTCCTGGATCTATTATTAAAAATAGATTGGTATCCGTCGACAATATTATTTGTGAATAATCCACCCAGTTTCTTTATATTTGTTTTCCATATTTCTCCTGTAAATCAAGACTTATCAAGTTACTGTGATCAAGCTAGGGGACAAAATCATTTACGTAAAAGGCTAAACTATCGGACAAATATTACTCGTGAATCAAAATTTGAAACTGGAATGTCCTTTCAGGTACGTTTAAATACAGTACTAGCGGATTATTAACATTTAATAACAAATAAATTCAACGAACCCAATAAAATAATTTATTGTTTACTAGTAACTGAATCTTAATAAATCACCCGTGTTATGTTCAAGAGTACCTCAAAATCAAAATATATTTTTTCATGTACATCTATATAGATATTCTGGTAACGCGTCATAATTCTAAAAACTACCACCGGATTAGAACGCGGCCATTCACAGAATAGATCGCGCGAAAGAAATTTGGCGGGCTTGTCTTTTTTCTTATAAATATTATTTACAAAAACATATTGTACTCGTATATATAATTTGTAGAGATTGGTATGAAGAACAATTAGTCCCAAGTATTTCTGCCTTCTAAATATTCTGAAAACTTATTACCTTTACCGCACAACTTAAATTTAACACATTTTTTCAATTTATTAAATACTAGCTGCTACCTGCGACTTCGCCCGCGTTTTCACAGAAACCCGGTGTGCGATCGGGATTAAAAAGAGCCTATATATTAATCCAGGTCACAATCTATCTGTCTTCCAAATTTCAGACAAATCTGTTCAGCCATTCGAGCGTGAAAGAGTAACAAACATCCATACATCCATACTTACAAACTTTCGCACTTATAATATTAATAGGATAGGATTTTTAATTTGCTTGAAAAATACTATTTCATGGGCATGTTAAAACGTGTATATTACACGTTTTAACATGCCCATGAAATAGTATCTGATTCTGTGAAGACGAGACTTATGGAAAGAAAAAAATGTTTTTTTTCCTCATATTTACGGAATCTACATCACAATTTTTCTTAAACAAATTTATATCTCTATGGACATATGATAAGTTTTCAAAAATATATTGAGAAGTCTCCGTTGGAAAAAAATATTTATTTAAACTTTATCCTGAGGGAAACTCTTTTGGGCCTAAGTTATAAATTGCCCGTTCTTTACAAGAAAAAAAATTTGTGTTTTTTTTTTTCAGCCGAGTTTCGCCAGAGAAGAATGCCACAAGGCATGACGCTGTTAAAATAACTAAAATAAATAATTCTAGCGGTATCGACATCTGTTAACTGCCTCACTTTCATTTTAGCATAAGCTGCTGAGCTCAATTTGAAGGCAAGCTTTGCAATGTGTAGGCCTCATTGTAACTTTTTATCTACTATTATTCCTAAAAATGTGGTGAAATCTACTAAGTCCAGTTTGTTCCCATGGAGAAGTACTTTGGTATCTACCTGGCTAACATTAGGCATTGAAAATTTGATGTACTTTTTTTTCATTTAGAAAGAAATTGTTTGCATTGAACCAGTGTATAACTTTTGAAATCGCATCATTCGTTTCATCGTTCTTACTCTGTTGTCTTTTCACTTTAAATAATAATGAAGTATAATCCGCGAATAACACTATTAACTTCATGATTATCTCTTATATAGAATATATATGAGAATTAAACATTGTCCCAAAATGGAGCCTTGGAGGACACCCATGGTAACAGCAGCATTTGTCAATTTTACACCATTTATCTCAACTTTCTGAACTATTCCACTCAAATAAGAAATCAGAAGATCAAATTACTTCATTTTATTTAAAAAATGGAGAAGTTTCCTGATCAGAGTGTCATGGTCAACGCAATCAAATGCCTTGGATAAATCATAGAATACACCAAGTGCATCTTGAAAGTCCTCCACTTTTTTTTAAATTAAACACCAACATTTTTTTTAATATTTTACTAAGATTATGCATGTTATGCTATGGGTCGATAGTTGGTGGAGTCAGACGAACTTCCAGATTTAAATAGAGGCATAACCTTACTAAGTTTTATTAGGTCAGGAAAAACACCAGGTGAAACATAAAAAAATATATAATTATAATTATAGCTAGGTATATGGCGACTGAATTTATTACTGAAGCAACAGTTTTTAAAAGAATTACTCTATAAATATAATGTATTTTTCATTTTTAACAATTTAATGGCTTTAAGAAAGAAATTGTTAACTTTGAACCTGTGTATAACTTTTGAAATCGCATCATTTGTTTCATCATACTTACCCAGTTGTATTTTCACCTTAAATAATAATGAATTATCATCGCGAATAATACTATTTAATTCATGATTATCTCTTACGTAGTAAGGCAAGTCAAACATGATCATAGAATGGAGCCTTGGAGTACACCCATAGTAATAGCAGCATTTGTCAATTTTACTCCATTTATATCAACTTTCTAGTTTTTTTTACATATTCTTTAAGCGAAATGGTTTAGTTTTATGTTACCTAAAATGACATAATCGATTCCAATCTCCAATTTTGCATAAACCAACGTTCAAGAATAACCATATTGGTGCGTTCAGACTGAGTGATAAAGCGGGCTTAGATTTCAAACTCTCGTTCGCCGCGCCCGCCTAAGGCTAAGAACTCACGGAGCGGTTTCCACCCACTCCCGCCGCGGTCGTGGAACCGCGGTTTTATTTCGAATTTGTTCAGTCGCAAAGCCGTCGCAGTTGAAATCACCGCCCGCAAACTTGTATGATTCTACCTGCGCGGGCGACTGGTTCCGCAAAGAACCACGGGCGCTGTGCGTATAAAACGCGTCGTGAAATGTGCCTTTATCTTTTGCGTACAAATCTTCATGATACAGAAGCCGTGGGCCCGAAGATGCGGCGGACGTGGATGAGAACCGCGTCGTGAGTTTTTAGGCTTGAGCTTTAGTAACCGCGCTTTCAATGTGAACAACGGCTAAGTCGATAGGTTTGACATCTACCACATTGTAACAGATGTCAAACTGATCCGTGGTGATGAAGTGATACTTTTGCCAACTTCTACGGTGATACAGGTGTTTAGATATTTATTTATTACATTAATTATTCATTAAGACAAAATTTTACCTGAAGCTGTAAGTATGCCTTCTCCGAAGAATCCTAATGAAAATTTATATAAATACGGCTTATCTATGAATGCATTTGAAACAATCTTTGCTTCTTCGGGATCTGAAATTGCTGAAAGATATGGTCGTACGAAATATTTGTTTAGAGAAATATAATAAAAGATTACAAGTTACACAATAATAAAAAAATATGTTTCTACTTATGAAGATTTAGATGATATTTGTTTGGTAAAACAAAAGAATCTTTTGTTATTCTAGTTACAGGAAAGCCATTAAGGTTAAAATTTTCAAAATCACCAATTTTCGATATAATTGTAAACCATAAAATATGCTTTGTTTTGTTCTGAGAAAAATATTTAATTTGTCTGAATAAAAGTTCTAGATTGATATTTATAATAAAAATTAAGAAATCTAATATTTTTAATACTGTTTTAGGTGGTTCAATTTAAGAATTCAGTTTTTTTTCATTAGCTTCTATAACACCTTTATTGCCTCTATTACCCCGTATAACACCTTTGTGGAATCAGTTACCGAGGGCGGTATTCCCAAACGATTTTGATTTGGGAACCTTCAAGACAAGAGCGTACTCATTCCTTAAAGGTCGGCAACGCATCTGTGATACTCCTGGTGTTGCGGATGTCCGTTGGCGGAGGATCACTTTCCATCAGGTGACCCACTTGCTCGTTTGCCTCCTCTTCTATAAAAAATTGTTTATTTTATAATGTAATAAGTATCTTATAACAAACCGCCGAGCGGTGGTTGCCAGACTGGGCACAGATTCTTAAAACTCTTGTGTACGTAACTTTGACGTCTACCCTCCATTCATCAAATAGTGTAACAGCAGGAGATGTTTAACTCGGCCCGGATTGGTACCTCCGCCTTACCTATTCCTGCCGCCGTCACTGCTTGCCGTTGACGAGTTCCGGTTCGGAGGATAAGGTAGCCGGTAAACTTACTTTTGCTCGAGGTCTAACATCCCGGCCTCAGGTTGGCAATGCACCATTACCACCCTTGGCATCTCTAGGCGGCATGAATTTATTACGATCAGGATATCTGTCTGCTTATTTGCCTTTCAATATCATAAAAATATTTTTTTATAAATGTTCTAGATATTATTAACTAGTAATTACTAGATATATACACAGTGTGTGCGGCACGACCTGGCGATAATTTAATGTTACACAACATACCTATTTTTTCCGACAAAAACACCTATCACCCGTGTTGGTCCGGGCTCCTTTACAGAATGGACCATCTGCCTTCCTGCCAGGCAGCTCGTAAAAGGCGAGCATAGGCTTACCGTCACTAACACCGTGACATCTGACTAGGTGGCAGAGTTTCGCCACGACTCACCCGGATTGGTACCACCGCCTTACCTATTCCTGCCGCCATAACGTCATGACGTGTTCCGGTTTGGAGGATAAGGTAGCCAGTAAACTTACTTTTGCCCGAGGCCTATCATCGCGACCTCAGGTTGGCAACGCACCATTACCACCTTTGGTGTCTCTAGGCGGCGTGAATTTCTTACCATTAGGAAATCCATCTGCTTGTTTGACTTCCAATAAACAAAAAAAAATAGAGTAGCGCTTAATGTGAAGCTCTATACACATGACCCTAGCAAAAGGGTAATATTGAAACAGCACTAACTTTCACGTTATAGAACTAAGAATAATAATTTTAATGTCAAACTTGTAAGTAATATCATTAAGTATTAGAACAGTATTAAAAAATATTATCAATGTGCTAGTTTCTGAAGTATGTTAAAAAAAGTATAAAACAGTATTTTTTTTACTTAAATTAGCATTGAAAATTTCAAACCTTTCCGTGATATTTATTTTTACTTGATAGATGTTATCTTTTAAATAACATTTTTTCACATCTACAGGATCTTTCGGTCCAGAGAAATCGGCATCTTCTGGCAGAGTTATATACGAGATTAAAAATTAATAAAATAAAAAATAAAACACATATTATGGGTGTTTCTGTCGCTTAAATTACGTGTATTTTGTAACTTTAAGTCATCGCTACTCTATATACAGGGTTAATTTCAAAAAACCGCCCAAAGAACAATGGCAGATTTCCATACTTGAAATTGTCTGAAATCAAATTAAAGCGTCCCGTGACAAAAAATATAGCTAAGATTCGATGACAATACCTGAGTCTACAAGTTAGTTTATTTTCATTCGGGAAAGCTGAAAAAAAAATAGCGGAGTTTGAAATGTTTTGTTTTTTAGGTTATAAATGAACATAGTCATGTTCTATGTTATTATCGTTTGACTTATTAATATGTTAGATTAACATTAAATTAAACAAAAACATAAAATACGTTCAGTTCAACTTTAGCACAATCTCACACAAAAACAAAATCGGAGTCCTAAGGTCAAGCAGTAATCACACGGGGCAATATCAATCACTCCATAAACAGTCCAGGTTGGGTAGGAATAAATAAAAAGCCGTTTAAATCCACAAAATACAACCGAAACCACAAACGCGAAAGTAGTCTGTAGCATTTAACATACATAATATCTCTAACTAGTTTGATCAAACTCTCAATTTGTCACTGTCAAAAACGAAAGTGGAGCTGCGACATTAGACTCGATTTAATGTAAAATCGAAAAATACAACCAATCTTAGACCTTAAATTCATTAAATTCATCGATTATTTATTTTATAATCAATACAATCAATTTATACTGTTTGTGTATGTACAGATCACATTACTGTTAATAATTGGAGTTTATTGTACCTACACCAAAACCAGTTGATATGCTTATTATACCATAAATGTTCTCCGGCTTTTAAGAAAAAAGGTGAAAAAATTAGAAATAACAAAAATATAATTCAACTTCTTTTGTTTTTGTGAAATCTATGTAAGCTAACACAAACACAGACAAAATTCTGCCATTGCTCTTTTAAAATAAGATAGTTACAACTCAAATGTCAATTGTATTTGCAATTACAAGTGCATTTCAAATATTAATTGGCAAATTGTAATATTTACTTTTATGAAAATTCATTTAAAATAGTCCGCGTTAATACTTCACTTGTTGTCACTCTACATCGTACCTAGTATAAGACATGACGTCACTAGTCTACGCATGTGATTGTCATTGAACATTCTTACTGTATGTTTCACCAAAATCGATCAAGTAGATGCATAGGCGTCTTCAATTTAATCTATTAGTGGCGGAAAAAACGAGCACATAAGTTTTTAATACTTACATATAAAGGGAGTGCTCGGGCCTAACATCAAGTAAAATGGTAATCCTTTTTCATCACTGACCTCTGCAGTTTTATTTATGATCCGCATAAACTCTGTAAATTAAAATTTTATATTTTGTTTTAACATATGAAAGTAAGTAACTTATTTTAAACGCTACAAATCATTTAAAGTATATAATACGCAGCTAATTAATTTTATTTTATAACCTAACTGGTTTCGCCTCTGTGGTCTAGCGGCCCAAACGTAGGAAACGACTTTATTCGGTGCTGGGTTCGATCCCCGGGTCGAGCACGAGCAGAAAATGTTCAAATTTTCTAAAGCAAAATAAAGTTTTTCTGGATTGAATATGAGCCCAGTTAACGATAGGCTTGCCACCTATCACACTGTCGAACTTAATGTCTTCAGCTAGTCGTAAGTGCCCTCGTTTTACCTCTGTCTGCCTCTTCGGGGATATGAGCGTGAGTATACCCTTTCAAATGGTTTCACTATGTGCAGTAACTTAAGCATTTTATGTTAATAAATATTAAACTATTTTATTTTATAATCTAACCGGTTTCGTTACGTATGTGCAGAAACTTAAGTAATTTTTCATTAAGGTATTTTTACAAAGAAAAAAACATTAGCACAAGGCAGGACTTGAACCTGCACCCTTTCGTCTCAAGCCAACGAATTCTCTAACCATTTGACATTATTAAAATTTTATATATTAATTCTCACTAAATAGGTGTAATAGAAATTGTGCTACAATACCTACTCTAACATTTATATCTTAATTGAAAACTCTTCAAAAAATATATATATAATATAAGGACATTTTATTGAGCTAAGAAAACTTTATGTTGTAAAGTCTGAATTTCAAAGCTGTCCAGAAAGAGCATTTTATGTGCCTTACTACGAATTACGAAAAAAGTTGATGATTTAGCGTGCAATGAATGGGCAACGAATGGGCGGAAATCATTTAAAATGACAATTGTGACAAAATTGAAACAAAAGTGAAATCATAACAAAAATGAAACGCATAAAAAAAATAACAGAAATGATTCATTTGGATTTTCCACAATTCTCATAATAATGGGAACATTTTAAAGTGACAAAATAAAACACGACATTGATTTATTTTATATATATATTTATAGTTTGTAAATTCAAAAAAATACCAAAACTGGAATAGGAACCACAGTTTGATTAGATACACCTACAATCACATAATGGGTAAGTACCTAACATATTTCATGAGTTCTCAAAACTCAAAACTAAAAATATAAGGAAAACAATGCTCAAATACTCAAGGATATAAATTGGATACCTACCAAAGGTACCTAGCGACGTTCATTTTATATTTAATTAACAAAAACATCATAATGTAACAACATTTTATTCTTTGCCTTCTCAAATTTCGATGATTCTTACATTTTAAGTTTTTAAGAGTTTTACATTTTGTAGTAAGAAATCAGAAATGCTGTTTATTTTTCAATACGTTACATTTTGTCGTCCAACACGTTGACGTGTTTTGGTTTGGATGTTAAGGTAGCCGGTAAACTTACTTTTGCTCGAGGCCCAACATCCCTGCCTCAGGTTGGCAACCACCCTTACCACCTTCGATGTCTCTAGACGGCGTGAATCACTTAACATCGGGAAATCCGTCTGCTTGTTTACCTTCCATTATCACAAAAAATCCAAATCTTACAACGCTACGCAGGTATGTAATATCCATTTATAAGATATTGAATACAACATCCGCCATCTTGGATGGTTTGCCGTACTGGAATTATAACGACGTCATTGTTTTTGTCATTTTGTCATTGTTTTCCGAGTTGCTTTCAACGAGTTCTTTCATTTGATAACCGTATTGTAGAAGTGCATTAAAAACAAATATTCCGCAATCTTGGATGGTTAGCCATATTGAATTAAGAATGACGTCATGTATTTTATCGTGCATTGTCATCCAAACTAAACGTGTATACAAAATTTCAGCTCAATCGGGTAAAGATATCTGCTTCAAACTTGAGTTCAAAGATTCCATCCGAACTAACATACGTACATTGCAAGTTAAATAAAAGCTTTTAAAATAATACTCTTTGAATTTTGTCACTTCCACGCTGAGTTCCATGACTTTTCTACATTAACTACAGAAATAGAATTGGAGTCATGAGAGTAAATTTTTGAATCATTGGTATTTTTTATGGTTATAGCCTTTTTAACGCAGGAGTCAGCAGACGCATTTCCATGGATACGGCTATGGCTTGGGATCCAAGCTATTTCTATTTTTAAATTTACGAGGGAACAAGTGTACAAGCTTCTTTAAGCTTTAAGAATAATTGGAATTTGGATTTGGAACTAAAGAGGTTAATAATCTGCTAAGGGAATCAGAAAAAATAACAGATTTGTTTAGGTTATCGCTAATGACATAGTAAATAGCTTCCAAAAGAGCAGTGGCCTCATCAGTGCAGATAGAGGCCTCCTGAGGGCGCTTAACGCTGAGGATTACTTTGTATCTTGGAATCCAGACTCCCACCCCTGCAGCATCACCTAGTGAGAGCTTCGAAGCATCTGTGCAGACAATTAACCAGTCTGGCCATCGCGATGGCATCGTCTAGAAATGATTTCATTAAATACATGATTTGCATTGTGATCTAGCAGTTCAGTAGTTGGACTTGACTGCATGAGGTCTAGGGTTCGAATCCCGGGTCAGGCAACATAAATAAAATTGGGTTTCTCCAATTTCCTACTAAAAAAATGTTGCTCGGGATAGGATATGTGCCCGGTTGGCGATAGGCTTGCCACCTATCACATTGTGGGGCTTAGTATCTTCGGCTAGTCGTGGGTGCCCTGGTTGTGCCTCTGCCTACCTCTTCGGGGATATGGGCGTGAAGATACGTTTTTTCGTTTTTCTTAATTCCCAAATCAAAAGAAATCACAGTAAACAGGGGAAAGGTTTTTGTTTGGAATATTAGAGATTTGAACTGTGACATTTGAATGTAACTTTTTTAGGCTTGGCAAAGTCAAATAGTAGCAGTTCTCTGACATCTGCAAGAGGATGTCAAGCTTACTTTGTAACGTAGTGGGGATGGCTTAGCTACCACCCACCACTATGTTAACAGAAAAATTAACAAACAAACAGTCAAACTTGCTTAAGTTTGGCTGTTGGTAGGGAATCCTGTTGATTTGAGGAGTTTTAAATAAAAATCTAAACAAAGTTACACTTTATTTAGAATTAAAATAAAAGTCTCAGTAAAGGTCTGTGCACTGTACACTATAGAAGTTTCTGCCGGCTAAAGAAAAGGGAAAATAGATGGGCGTTGGATACGTCGGTGGCTCAAAGACTGGTCGACGGAGCACGGAGCGCAGCACGGAGGACCGCACGGAGGACCGCTGCTATAGGCCTCAATAGCTAGAGTAGAGGACCCCTTGGCACCTTCCCTCAACAGCCAGGAGCAGCAGTAGAAGAGGGCAGCTGGGAAGGTGGCCAGAGAAGTACACCGGCGGGGCACCTACCGCCGGTTCAGGGTCCTCGGGTCCACCACCCGGGAGTGGGTACCAGGCAGCAGGCACCAGGTAGCAGGCACCAGACAGCAAGCAGCAGGCAGCAGTTCCTCCGTATCTTCTTCTTATATTTAGTTCCGTCGACTTATGCCACAAATAGAATGCCCAGATGGCTGGATCATGGATCGTCCCCCTTTTATACCGACTCGACCTGTCCCGGAATTTTAATTTAAAACTACGCGATCTGATTGGTCGATTAAAATTTGACGTCACCTAAACGTCCTCTTTTCCCATAAAAAAGAAATATATTTGACATCTTCAAACTTTCATTAGTGTCAATGAAGATGTCAAATATTGTAAATTTTAGTGTATTTTGGTGATTTAAAAGGATTATTGAAGAGAAAAACTGTGAATAACACAGTAAAAACAGAAACAATAACAATCATAAGAGACACAATATTACTAGAAGTCAAAACATAAAGATATTTACAAGGTTAGAAAGATGTACGCATTACGAGTAAATATGAATAGTAAAACAGAAAATAATAAAACAGAGATATTAACAAGGTTAGTAAGATGTACATATTACAAGTAAATATGTTACAACTTAAGAGAGAATGGTGAGTCAGAGCTTTCTTTAAACATGAACCTGTCCTCTAAACATTGCCGTCTAAGTAATAATGGAGGGTCTATACATTCCAACTTAAGGGCATTGATAGGAGAGCTACGCATGACTCCGGAAATTATGCGAAGACTCTTAGATTGGATTTTATCGCTTTTGTCAAGGCCGGATTTGTTACATGTACTAAATAGGAAGCTTCCATAGTCCAAATGACTACTAACTATCGCGTCGTATAGAATTTTCTGGAAACATGGATGTGAGCCCCACCAGACTCCGGAAAGAGTGCGAAGGACGTTCACACCTCTTTCCGATTTCTGGGCTACGTAATTGAGGTATGGAAGGCCATTAATTCTAGAGCCTAGTAGTACACCTAAGAACTTTACTGTATTACTAGAGGGAATAATCTCTTTTAAGTGAAACTGATGAAAACATACGTTTTTTAGCAAACACAACTGAGCAGCTCTTTAAGGCAGACAGTTGTAAGCTATATTGCTCAAGACATTCCGACAGGGAGCAAAGAGCATTATTTAAAATATTACTTGCGTCCGATATATCCTTATTTGTGATGTATAAGGCTATATCGTCCGCATATTGTAATATCTTACAGGGTTTGTTCACCACCATATCCAGGTTGCATATGTACACGCTGTACAAAAAGGGGCTAATGACTGAACCCTTAGAAAGTCTCCTCCAGACACGCCTCCGGATCCACGATATTTCATAACAATATTACGTTCTTTTAAAAGATTATAAATAAACCGAACCATCTTACTTGGTACATTCAGTTGTAACAATTTATTCCTTAGTATATCCAGGAGAACATTATCATAGGCTGAGGAAACGTCCAGAAAGAATCCCACAAGATATTCCTTCTTTTTAAAAGCAATCTAAATGTCAGTGACAAGTATACTTAGGCTGTCTATGGAGCCTAGGCCCTTTCGGAAGCCGAATTGGGATTTGGATAAAACACCTCTCTCCAGTCTCCAAAAGCCATTCTAATTTCCCTTTATACTTTGAGGGCTTAGGACTGTCATTCTATAATATTTACAAGAAGTTTTATCTCAATTTGTGGTGTCATTTTTAGAATGGCGTGTTGAAAAATTAAAATATTTGCAATGATTGGTATTTTTCAATTTTTGTTATTTATTTATCTCTTAATAGTAATCTTTATAAAAATATTTCCGTTACATTAACGTTTTACGTGTAAAATGTATTTAAAATATTTATCAAAATATTTCTAGTATTCATCAAACTGATTAAGTATGGTCTCTATTTCAAATAAAGTAAAGGGCAAAGTCAAAATAACATAATTTGTTATTCTCATTCGATCACATCTGAAACGCCTTGTCCAATGGCAGTGCGCGACAAACAATTCATTCTGTTCTTTGTATATGATTACGTTCCTAATTAAACATTTCGAATGAACTAAATGAACGATTAGGCATACGGTTACGGAATAGTTCGTTCTAGTTCTGTGAACTGAATTCATTCTTATTAGTACATGAACTAAGCATGCCTATTTGAATGTCGCATAGTGTAATAGGGGTTTTAGGAAACACGAAGCACCATTTGGATTATGGACGGGTTCTATGTAGCTCAAATATGTCTATTGCATGCGTAGGTTTTAGACCAAATTGAAATCGTAGTTCTAAAGAATCAGTCAAATGAGACCGGATATATTTTTGATGAGACATAACAATTAACAATATATGTTTTTTAAATTTCATTTTATTTTAAATTTTAAAAAAATGCCCAGAAGTGGATTTATGCCCGGTTGATGATAGACTTTTTTATTTTATTATGTATTTTCCAACTTGATGCTTATAAAAATTTACACATTGATTTAGTTTTTCACATAACATGTACATGTCTATGACTTTCATGTGATTACTATCATGGTACCTTTCCACTGACGGCTTCGCTCGCGTACAATTTTTTTTAATTGTAGCCTATTTGTTATATATACTATATACTATATTGCTGTAAAGTTTCATCTAAATCCATTCCTTAGTTTTTGCGTGAAAGAGTAACAGACATCCGTCCGTTCTCATAAACTTTCGCTTTTGTAAGTGTATACATATATTATACGAGTATTAGTAGGATTACAAAGATCCAATGTCCAACACTAGTCACTAATTAGTTTTTTGAGATAAAGTGACATTTATTAAATTCAAAACATTGAGCGCAAGCTAGCATAAACTACTTATACAAAATCAGTAGTTACCAGTTACACCACCTCGTAGCAAATGTGCGTTCCCAAGAAAAGGAATCCTTGGAAGTGTAGGTAAATGTTTCAGTTTTTCATAAGTCTTGCCTCTACCGAACCGCACAATGATCAAAAATATGACCAGGAGTAGCAAATACAGAAACATCTGCAACAAACAATAATAATTTAACAAAAAAACGCGTCACATTTTAACAAGTCGCATAAATACTTATGGTCGTTGGTCGAGTGGCTAGCGTACTCGCCTAACTACATCAACTTACCGCGAGGCTCGGGTTCGATTCCCGACGGGGGCAGGCATTTGTGTGATGAACAGTTAGATGTCTGCATTTCGGGGTCTGGGTGTTTATTAAATTTATTCTGATATCTATTAGTATCTAAGTATTTCTATGTATTAGTATCGTTGACTAACACCCATAACACAAGCATATAATTTGCTTACTTTGGGGTTAGATTCAATTAGTGTAAGTTGTCCAGGGATATTTATTTATTTATTTATTTATAAAACCTGCATTGACCATATCTAGCAGCGCTGTGATGCTTGAACTGAACAAGCCTGGTCGAAAGATTAACAATCATTTTAGTTTGAATATATTTGAGGTCTTGGGCTCCCAGCAAGTTCAATTCATTCACTATGTATCACCTTTCCTGTTTTATCACGTCAATCATTTAATAATTTTATTGTGTATCAATTTTTTTTAATTTGGTTTTTCAATTTTCTAAAAAAAATGTTTTTTGAGATTGGATATATGCCTGGTTGGCGATAGGCATGCCACCTGTCACATTGTGGGACTTAGTGTCATCGGCTAGTCGTCGGTGCCCTGGTTATGCCTTTGCCTACCTATTTAGGAATACGAGCTTGAAGATACTTTCATTTAACATTTTTGGCGGAAAATGGAAAATTAAACGATTTATTACAAATTAAATATGAGTTTCCGTAAAGTGGCGTTATTTTGCGGAAATCCATATTCAATTTGCCTTCTCTTCTTTTAAGCACAACTATCTCTAGCTAACATCTGTAGGCTAGCGGTCTGAAATTACACTTGATTTGAGTGTGAGTTTTTTTCAATTTTCCATCAAAGTGGGATTGGATATGTGTCCAGTTATTGATAGGCTTACTGTCTATCACAATGCGATACCTAATGAATTTGGCTAGTCATGAGTGTCCTGGTTGCGTCTTGCTCTTCAGGGATATGGGCATGAAGATACATAGTATTTATTGAATATATTTTACTAAAGACCGCCTCATTACTATGTGGTTAGCGTACACTCATTACTATGTGGTTAGAGAAAAATTATTATAATGTCAAAGATTTTCTTGCAGATAAAAATAAATAATACAGTATTTTTAATATGATTAATATAATTGCAGAATGTTCGGTGCGCAGGAGTTTGTTTCGCCGTTTCTTCTCCTGTCTGGCTAGGTTTGGAAACGGTGGTAGTTTACGGTAGATAGGGATAAATTAATTTACATTCTAAAATTGTGTGTATTAATAAATAATCATGTAATCTCAAAACAAACAAAAAACAGTGTGTAAATAGTAATTGTGAATAATTAATTAAAAACATATTAAAATATTTGCACACCACAAGTTGGTAGAATATGTAGGAAGGCTTAAATAATTTTGTAACATCTTTGTAACACTCATATTCCGCAAATAAATATTTTTTCTTTCTTTTCTTTCTTTCTTTCTTACACGAATTCGACTACCGACGGGGCAGGCAATTGTGTAATGAGCATCTACAAGTCTTGATTTCTGAGTCTGAGTATTTATTAAATTTATTCTAGTTTCTATTTAAGTATTTCTTTATATACCTGCTTTAAAGCTTAGGGACATTTTATTTTAACTAGTTTCCACTTTGGGCGCAAGCCTCTGTTAGGTTACACGTTATAGTGTGTACAACGGCAGGACGGTTTCACTGCGCATTTTATTCAGTTTTTGAAGAGTCTTTTGTTGGGGTTGACACTCACTTGTGGGCAGTTGGCTGTGGATAGCCACGCTAGTTGCATTGAAGAAGTTATCATGTATTTCTTACTATTAATATTATCTGTTGGATTGTCATTAAGTAACATAAAAACAGGCTTTCAAAAAACCACAAATATTTTTGTAATTGCTTGGAAGGTCATAACTAGATGTGACAAGCATTTGTGATGTCTTAAGGTGATTATTATTACTAATGACCGGATTATATGCAACATAAAAAGCTTGAAATATGCATAAAAATATGCATGAAAAATGCTTGAAATATTCACAAAACCTGACAGAATACGCACCATTAAATATGTATTTTTTTTTTGTTTTGTACATATTTTTCCTTAAGATTTAATTTTATTGTAAGTAAAAACTTGTTTTAAGATTTACTTTATTAAGTACGTATAATTTATTGTTTTATAATGCAATTAAAAAACTACTAAGTTTTAAATTTTTTATTACAAAATCAGCATACATTTAGTAAAATATCCTTTGATAGACGATAATCGATACAGTTACTTAATATTTTTGTAAACATTAATAATTGAGTATTGTTCTAAATGTTCAGTGGTAAGATTAATTCTTCAATCATTCAAATTATTTTTGTAGGTCGAAAAGGCTCGCTCCACATCTCGTAGATGTGGAGCGTATTAAGATAACTAGGCAGAATTTAAACTTTGGTGCTATGTTACTGATTATATTTACTGGCAAAATTTCCGCCGGCAATTGAATGCAATAACATGCATAATAGGTGGGAGGAAAGAGTAGTGCGGTAGGCGAGCGCGACGATCATTTGTCTCCTTTTTATTTTATAATCGTACCAAAACAAAAGACGCGCGGCTGCTGACGCTCGAAAAATACTGTAAATTATAGCGATAATAATATGCATCATCACTAGATCGTAGGGAAACAGCGCTTTTCCTAAGATGGCTTAAATATTCAAATGCATATGCAAATATGCAATTGCATATTATCCGGTCTCTAGTTATTACAGTGACCCACAGCACTATATGAGCCTGGTACATTTATCACACACATTAATCAAAACTGAGTTTCAGTTTTGATTCATGTGTGTGAGTTTTATTTGCAGTCCCGTTACCGGTGCGAGTCGCCTGAGTGGAATAGACAATTTGCTTCTCCGCTAGGCTAAAACGCAGGTCGTAAGAAGCGAGCCATCAAAATGTTAGATAGAATAATCCCATGGGAAAAATCAACAAAATACCTAAGGGTCATTCTAGACAGTCATATTATGTCGTTCAAACCGCACATATCACGTGTCACTAATAAAGCTAAGTTCGTACTTAGCCGTCTCTTCTACCTAATCAATAAAAATAGTAAAATGTCACTTTACAAAACGTGTGTTAGGCCAATCTTAGCTTACGCAAGTGTAGCCATTGCACATACGTACCCGACCAACCTTAAAAAGCTACAAATAGTCCAAAATAGGTTCATGCGTATTGCCATCCGTTGTCCGTGTTGCGTACGCAACGTGGACCAACATTGCGACCTAGATTTGCCCAAAATAGCGCCGCATTTCGAAGAGCTATCGGAACGTTACTTTGAAATACAGGCAGTCCACGCAAACCCGGTGTTAGCACACGCGTGTGATTACACACCAGCCGTAAACGCACCCGCCAAACTTAGGAGACCCCTTCAAGTCCTATCGGATCCTCCGGATTCAATAACCGCGGCAAACGCGAGCCTCCCAACACAAAATCAAAGGACACTACACTGCACCACCGCCGACAGTCTCGGCGACGAAGATCTCTCTTGCGCCCGGCGCCTAACGCCGAGTGACGAGCCGCCACTATTCCTTCATCAAGTCCACCCAGTAACCAGAACGCAGCACCAAATCGAAGTACGGTCTCCCGTTAGACAGCCCTTGTTGCTGGCGTTGAAGGGAACAATCCAATCCATCTAGATAATGATGTCTCGGGATGAACACTCTGCTCAGCCCACAAAGCCCGGTGAAGTTGTTAAAACCGCGAGGCTAGCAACACATTAGTCATTCAAAAAAAATGAGGCGAGCGCAGATTAAAACATCAATGGCGGATGCTGTCCAGCACCTTGTTGGGTTGCTTCCTATTCCTACCACTATAATGACAAAATCTTGCCAGTAGACTTGCACAATGAACAACCAGGCTACAGACAGCGACACGCTTGCAACATCTATGGTGTCTATAGGCTGCGGCTATCTCTTACCATCAAGATAACAACGTGCTTGTTCACTGTATTTTGTCATAAAAAGTCATTTAAAGTTAGTTGAAGATGTAAGCGTGTTTACAGCTTAAGATTCAAGTTTGCCTAAAATTCATGTCTGCCTCTTCTGTAAGTTGTTAAAAACTTACAGAAAAGATACAAATTCGAATTCGTTGCATTAATCAATAGTCTGTCTGTTACTTTTTTAGGTAAGGGCAGTAAATAAAGAGTCATATCACACGTATGAACGTTATCTGAGGTTGTTTTGAGTACTACCCGATCTGTGTATGCTATTTTTCTACCTAACGTAATAGGAAAATAACAACTTCGTTACGTTATAACCAAATAAAAAGTACCTTGCTGGGAACACAGATTACTGATATGCCAAATTTCGTAACGATCAGTTCAGTACATTAAGCATAAATTGCGGTCGACATACAGACGGACAGAATGACTTGAATGACTAACACCTATAACAAGAACATATAATTTGTTCACTTAGAGGTTAGATTCAATTTTTAGTTGTTTATTGATAGCAATTATAAAAAGATAGCTTAGGGATAACTGCGATTTGTTTAGTACAAACAGTTTCATAAAAAAGTTTGCCAACTCAATGTTGGATTCAAATAAAATTTATATGCAAAAGTTACAAAGTTTGGTCTGTTCGATCAATAAAATTTTGAATATATAATCTGAGTTCAAATCCGTGTAAATCAGATCGGAAGTTACTTAATTATTTCTTATTCTGTGATGAAATCCACAAAATTGGTTTTATCTTTACGAAGTAAAATGAAACAAAAACACACGATGTTATCAGGCGTTACTATGCGGAAATCCATTATAACAGATGTAAAATAAGCCTTTATTTTGCTAATTCCGCGTAAGCAGTGTAACTGTTGTGGCAAATAATCCTCCAAACGACACAGAATGTGACATGCCTAACTGAGGTGGTGGGAACGTCAATTAGGCTTGTCACATTCTGTGTCGTTTGTTACAGATTTATTTTATAATAAAAGACGTTTCTTGGTAATGTATGTTTCTTCTTGCACTCATTTTATGTTCCTCGATTCAATTCTGACATTCTTCTATTATGTTTTTTTTTCATTCTAATTATTTGTAGTTTCAAATTTGTTAAGTTTTTAAATGTTATTGAAGTGAAAACTTCTTTAGCTGCGTTGTACCATTTTTTTGGAATGGGTAGAAATTCGAGTCAGGACACGTGATCTGGTCGAAACTTTGCAAAACGGAGCAGGGCGCTTACACGAATAAGACGGCGCAGGGCGCTTGCGGGAATGTTCGTGTTGTGATGTTTGTGTACGATAGCGCAATAAATGAATATTGTATTCTACCACATAAATGATAGTACTTTTATACTGATAATTAAAGCAATTCGTGCAAAATTACTCCCTAACCATTCCAAAATATTAAAAATGCACAAATTTAATATTCAAGTTTTTACTACTGTCGGCACTCCCGGAGTGCAACCCGTCGTTTTTTTTTTCATCATCGTAATGCAAACTCTACAGTATTCAATATACAAGACACTTTTGAAATGAAACCTCAAGTTACCTGTACATTTCAACGGATTTCTTCGGATTTCTAGTTTAGTTATCATCTGCGATGAATAGCATAACTTTAATGACTTTTTTGAAATTTCACGATTGTCACTTTAGTTCAGCAACTCACCTCTAGGTAGCATTGGTTGTATCAGCGTTACTGCGCAGGCGTAATTCCCCTCTTCACCCCGCAATCTAGTGACTCATGCCTGCTTATGCAATAGCTTTTCTGAGGCGGTCTCCGAGTGCCACACGTTTTTTTAAGCTATTGTATACCTTCTATCGCGGGCCTTGAGCGAGGAGACCAAATCCAGGAATTCCGTAACGAAAATAACCTAACACCCTATCACACCGCCATCTATTGATAAATAGCAGAATTTTTAATGACTTTTTGATCACGCTTGTCTCTTTACTTCAGCAACTTCCTCTTCGTCCCGCAATCTGGTGACTCATTTACAGCGGCAGTCTCCGAGCGCCACACGTCTTTTTTTGTAGCAATATTTTATGTACATATACGTATTAGTATTGAGTAAATATAGCAGCAGTTTCTAATTTTAAATAAGTGTTTTTATCTCTTCATAACTTGAGTTTGAACAATGATGTGCGACACAGAATATGACAAGCCTAACCGTCACGGTGGGAACGTCAGTTAGGCTTGTCACATTCTGTGTCGTTTGGAGGATTATTTGCCACAACAGTTACACTGCTTACGCGGAATTAGCAAAATAAAGGCTTATTTTACACACGCATATGTAACGAACAACATTTTCATATTTATAATAGTAGGGCTTTTACTTGATTTCCACAAAATGAACACTTTTTTATTTATGATATTGGGAGGCAAACAAGCAGACGGATTTCCTGATGATGAGAAATTCCCGCCGCCTAGAAATACCAAAGGTGGTAATGGTGCGTTGCCAACCTGAGGCCAGGATGTTAGGCCTTGAGCAAAAGTAAGTTTACCGGCTACTTCACCCTCCGAACCGGAACACGTCATGATGTTATGGCGGCAGGAATAGGTAAGGCGGTGGTAACAATCCGGGTGAGTCGCTGCGAAACTCTACCACCTAGTCAGATGTCATGGTGTTAGTAACGGTAAGCCTTTGCTCGCCTTTTACGAGCTGCCTGGTAGGAAAGCAGATGGTCTATTCTGCAAAGGAGCCCGGACCAACACGGAGGAACGCTGATCTTATTAACAAAATTACCTTATTTTATTATCACTTAAATTTACACACACATCCGTAACGTTTAACGCTTACAAATAGTAAATTACTTCTTTTTCTAAAATATGTTATACTTATTTCAAGTTTTAATTAATAAGGCCATTTAAATCAAAAAACTTGAAATGATAATTGAAAAAAAAAACTGGTAGCCAGAAACAAAGGCGAATAAAGTGTATAAGTGGTTTTGATAATCTGTACTTGTACTATACAATATGTGCGTTTGTTTGTTCGTCTTTAAAGTCAAACGGTGAAACGGATTAGTGTGATTTTTATGTCAAGATAGGAAATGGAAATAGGATGTGAAATGGAGGATGACGTTACTTATTTATTAATATGTTTTCACTTTATTGTATACATAATAGACAAAAAACATTAGCATACGAACGGTATATATGGTACAAAAGGCGAATTTATCTCTAACAAGAGATATCTTACAGCTAATCTAGGACAAAAAAGAACCACAAAAAAGACACAAGACCCAAAAATCATTGTACAAACTCAAGTTATGAAGACATAAAAACACTTATTTAAAATTAGAAACTGCTGCTATATTTACTCAATACTAATAGGTATATGTACATAAAATATTGCTACAAAAAAAAGACGTGTGGCGCTCGGAGACTGCCGCGGTAAATGAGTCACCAAATTGCGGGACGAAGAGGAGAATTACGCATTACAACCAATGCCACCTAGAGGCGAGTTGCTGAAGTAAAGAGACAAGCGTGATCAAAAAGTCATTAAAAATTCTGCTATTTATCAATAGA
Organism: Calephelis virginiensis; assembly: GCA_002245475.1. Taxonomy (NCBI): domain Eukaryota; kingdom Metazoa; phylum Arthropoda; class Insecta; order Lepidoptera; family Riodinidae; genus Calephelis; species Calephelis virginiensis. Next base: position 318,239 of record NJDC01003127.1, read on the forward strand.
TGGCGGTGTGATAGGGTGTTAGGTTATTTTCGTTACGGAATTTCTGGATTTGGTCTCCTCGCTCAAGGCCCGCGATAGAAGGTATACAATAGCTTAAAAAAACGTGTGGCACTCGGAGACTGCCTCAGAAAAGCTATTGCATAAGCAGGCATGAGTTACTAGATTGCGGGGTGAAGAGGGGAATTACGCCTGCGCAGTAACGCTGATACAACCAATGCTACCTAGAGGTGAGTTGCTGAACTAAAGTGACCAGCGTGAAATTTCAAAAAAGTCATTAAAATTCTGCTATTCATCGCAGATGATAACTAAACTAGAAATCCGAAGAAATCCGTTGAAATGTACAGGTAACTTGAGGTTTCATTTCAAAAGTGTCTTGTATATTGAATACTGTAGAGTTTGCACTACGATGATGAAAAAAAACGACGGGTTGCACTCCGTGAGTGCCGGCAGTAGTAAAAACTTGAATATTAAATTTGTGCATTTTTGATATTTTGGAATGGTTAGGGAATAATTTTGCACGAATTGCTTTAATTATCAGTATGAAAGTACTATCATTTATGTGGTAGAATACAATTTCATTTATTGCGCTATCGTACACAAACATCACAACACGAACATTCGCGCAAGCGCCCTGCGCCGTCTTATTCGCGTAAGCGCCCTGCTCCGTTTTACAAAGTTTCGATCAGATCTCGAGTCCTGACTCGAGTTTCTACCCATTCCAAAAAAATGGTACAACGCAGCTAAAGAAGTTTTCACTTCAATAACATTTAAAAACTTAACAAATTTGAAACTAAAAATAATTAGAATGAAAAAAAAAACATATAAGAAGAATGTCAGAATTGAATCGAGGAACATAAAATGAGTGCAAGAAGAAACATACATTACCAAGAAACGTCTTTTATTATAAAATTATCAATTCTGCAAAGGAGCCCGGACCAACACGGGGCTTTTGCTTTGTTCGCATGATGAAAGGAATATTTTTACAGGATTTCTGTGATAGCCATAGAATGCTTAAATTTTAATTGTGTAATGTAGTTTTCCAATCTAAAATCATAAAAACCATGGTTCAGATTTTGACTAGTTGCAAACTTAATCAACAAAAAGACAGATAGACAATAATTTAAACAAATCAAAAAGCAATAACACTGCAAAAATCTGGTATAAATTTAAATATTAACATTTTATTGGAAGCAATTATGTATATGTATGACGATATAGGTTATGATTTTGGACATTATGTTTTATTAAAGAAATAAAAATCAGACTACTCAGTAAAATATCATACGTAGCTTATCTTAGAAAAATGGTTATACTTTATCTCAATGTGAAAAATTTACTCACCTACATTATATTTTGTTGCAATAGATGTGTACTCACCTAAACATACTCTTTTACCAATACCAAACGAACACAACGACGAAGACGACAATGCATTATTTAACCAACGCTCTGGTCTGAAACTCTTTGCGTCTTCACCCCAGATTCGTGTAGATCGCCCCATACCCCATAAGTTAAGTCCACACAGTGCATGATCCTGTAGCAAAATCATAAAGAGCATTTCAATAAGTATCGAAATATAAGTTAATATATTTTATATATTATTTATACGAAATATATACTCAGACCAAAACATACTAAAAACTAAGCAGATGCCTCAAGTTCTATTTAGGCGCAGTTTTGGTGGGATGGATGTTGAAAGTCTGCGCGCGGATGCTAATAACGTTAATTGGTTATCGCTTGCGGCTGAAAGTTCTGTGGTTGCCAAGATTGAACGTTTCAATAAGTTACTCATCGATCCCTAAACCTGTGAAGCTTAAACATCTTCTTGCTCTTTTTGCTTACGGATGACGTTCGTAGCATCATTAACAAAAAAACACATCGTTTTTGATAAATATAAAAAGTCGAAGTCTCCAGAGATGCATGAGATAAATGTGGGGGTGAAAAACCGATGTAATACTTTATGTCGGGATGCTCAAACACGGTTTATCCATAAATCTGTTGAGAATGATGATGCGGCTAAAGTGTGAAAGTTCTTAAAAACATTAGGTGTTGTTAGAGCAACATCTACTATTTCTACTAATATTAATATTAATGATTTAAATTTTTGATTTCTTCTCCATCCACTACATTTAATTCCGTTACTAATTACATACATTAGAATACCTGGCTTCCCTCCCGCGTCCAAATTTTGAACACTTCTCATTTAATCTTTTTTCTGAAGATAATGTTAAAATAAACATCTTGTCTATCTCTTCTAATATAGTCGGATGTGATGAAGTTGGTCGAAATATGATAATTCCTATTTTTGACATTGTTTTCTTAACTAGTCAATCACATGCGGGATTTTTCCTAAGTCTTTGAAGGATGCCAAGGTTCTCATCTTTCCAAAAAAAACTAATCCGGTTTCAGTTACTGTCTATCGTCCTATTTCTGTCCTTCCATTTCTGTCCAAAGTTGTAGAGCGCTTCATACAGCAGCAGATTTCTTTCTTTTTCAACTCCAATAAATTATTAAATGAGTTCAAGTCTGGATTTCGTCCTGGTCATAGCACTCCCACTGCGCTAATTAAGATCACGGGTGACATTCATTTTGCTATGGACAAAAAGATGGTAACGATTTTAGTAATGCCAATCAACTCAGTGGATCATGACGTGCTTTTAGCAGTCTTAGAAACATTTAACTTATCCCCAGCTGCTATTAGCTGGTTTCGTAGTTACCTACACGGGCGACGACAATTTGTTCAAGGGGACGTAATGTCTCCTTTGCCAAATCTCTCAAACGGTGTGCCTCAAGGTGGTGTCTTGTCGCCTCTCCTCTTCTCTTCATTTATAAATTCCTTTATTCCATACGTATATTCCTTTATTTCGTCGGTATGCAGACGATCTACAAATCTACACGCACTCTAGCCTCACTAAACTTCATAGTGCTATTGCTACTATTAACAATGATCTAGTCAGCATTGAAGATTGGAGCAGTTCCTTTGGTATTAAGCTTAACCCAATTAAGACTCAGGTCATTATTACTGGTAGCCCTGAAATTATCGATAGGATTGATTGGGATAGTCTACCCCCTGATAAATTAAATGTTGTCATTGTTCCTTAAAGCGACCACATAAAAAATCTAGGGATTTTTATTGACAATAATTATATTTTCTTCAGTTTTTGCTTCCGATTTTCACCAAGACTATGCTTGCCGAATCCTTGCTTTATATCGATATTAGATTATGCCGACGCTAGCTATATAAATCTCACTGTTGACCAAGTGAATAGACTTGAGCTTCTTTAAAATCTCTGTATTAGGTTCATATTTCTGGATTCACGTTTCTGGATTTCGTGCTAAGCTCAAGTGGTTGCCTATCCATCTTCGCCGGAGTAGTCGTATTCTCTCATTGCTTGTCTTTATCCTCTTTAACCCATATGTATTTAATTTAACGGAGAGATTTAAATTTTGCAATAGCGAGGTAAAATTTCTTAGATCTAGTGATAAGAAGGTTATCACTAGATCTAAGACTAAGAATACTAATGCCAGGGAACAGTCAACTAACTCGCACTGGATAAGTGCACTGCCGCGCCATGAAGATCGTAATATTTATATAGTGATATTTGTAATATACTCTCCAAAAATTGAAAAGAAGTAACAATTTTAAAACTGACTACTATTTTCCATACTAGTTTGGTTTAATAACGTTGCGGACATTTCACTGAATGATCACAATCTTCAAAGGAAGTAATATAAGCGCAGAATGTATTTTATTCAGTGTGTTATCTGCCTCTTATTAAAGATGGCTGTAATCTAGTTCCGAAGCCCACCAATTGTTGTCTTGTCTTCAATTAGAAAACTGGATTAAAAAATAAAGAGCTTCAAATTAACGATTAACGACTTATTATTAAAAGTATGAAATAAACGTCATCAACACTTTCCGTATTTTTATACGGTTTGGTATGTAGCCAAAGTTACTCCTCACATATAAAATTTTACATGATCGTAAACATAATGACCAAATATTTTTTTAAGTTCAGGCTAACAACCGTATTCAGAGACCTCAATTGTATTTTAATCAGCAATTAAGTCGATATTTTTAATACAAAATTATGACTTAATAAGAGATTAAAAGTTAATTCGCGTATCTAATAGCGGCCGTAAATAAACAAAAGTGATCAATAATGTTGAAACATCGAAATAAAAAAGCACAATCTGCCTATGTAATATTTCAGCTCTATGTTGAAAACCCCTTTGGTCCACAAATCTACCTAATTGTTACTTTTTTTTAAAATCAAATAAACATTTAAAAATAACAGTTTACTCATTGAAAAGTTTTTTTCTGAGCAAAAAGAAAAAGTGTAAAAAAAATTGTAGATGCCACTGAGTCATGGCCAGCAGTTATGATTGTGTTCAATTCATAGGTAACTTGCTTAAGATCAAAAGTTACATCTTTTTTATGTAATTTAAGCAAATTTGCTAAACATGATTTCGAATTAGTTCCAGTATTTGATAATGATTTTTTGTATTCACTTTGATAAATAGCAACAATTGAATGAAAATTTCAAATTTCAATCACATTATACTAGATATCTTTTACACACACGCTCCGATTAGAAAAGTTAGACTCTTAGTGTCAGTCGTTCATCTGATTCTGATGAGTGTGGTGTTCATGTAACTTGTCCAGGGATTTATATGTAAATTCCCTTAACATCCATTTTTATACTCCACCTGTAATTCTGGATAATTTTGTTATAAACAACACCATTGCCCTTCTGGCCTCTAATTTTTTTCTTTCCTGCCTTGCTTTTACTTTCAAGTTAGTAGATGAATTGAAGCTATTTCTTCTGCTCCTACTGGTGGTGACGGTGTTTGCTCGTAACTGAAACATATGACCTAATAATGCTATGCCAGCATGGCAAGAGTGGATCGAACGACATATAAGCACAGCTAGAGTCATCATTGGTAAACTTATTTGCTTCAGATTGGGAAATAATCGGCCGAGAGTGATGCATTATGTGACCCAAGCCTTTGCTGGCACAGAGGTTAGACCAACAGAATACATGTCTAGTGTCACGGAACACATTGACTATCTGAAGCAGAAAGTGTTTGCGTGGGCAAACGGGCTTCGCCTTTATAAAGAACGTTTAAACAGCTATTACCAGAATCGTCTATTTCAAAGTGACCAAAGAAATATGTATAGGAGTTAGGAGGGAGCCACTACCGACGTGGGCAATGAGCAGATGCCAAATATGAACGAAATGTCTACGTTTTGGAAAAGTGTTAGGTCCGTGCCTGTTGCTCATGTTAGTGGTGACTGGATGAGCATTGTTGAGCGCTCGTGTGAATTATTGCAACCAATGACAGCTGTTGCTATCGAAATTGATGACATTATGGATGCGGTTCGTTGGACGCATAATTGGTAAATTCCGGGTCCAGACGGACTGCACCATTTTTGGCTAAAATAGTTGTGTTTTTCACACGCACGCTCAGTTGCTCAATTCCAAGATGCGATCGAATCCAAATATCTCCCATCTTTCATAACAAAAGGAATCACCTTTTTGCTTCATAAATCCGGCAGTACCGTAGATCCTAAAAACTTTAGACCCATTGCGTGCCTACCTAGACTTTATAAATTACTCACCCCCATTTGGATCGCCCAAAATGGAAGCAGGGTTAAGTGTTCAGGAGTTACTCTACTCGTGGCTATTAACCCGAAGAGGTAGGCAGAGGTACAACCAAGGCACCCACGACTAGCCGAAGACACTAAGTCCCACAATGTGATAGGTGGCAAGCCTATCGTCAACCGGGCACATTTCCAATCCCGACCAACATTTTTTTTAATTAGAAAATCGGAAAAATCCAATTTTCTTTAATTACGAATAACGATATTGGATTTAGAATGACGTCACATTATTTTCGAGCTGCTCTAAACCCACCCACTCCTAAATTACTAAAAATTCTGGGTTGAATTTTATATAATATAGCATAGCATATAGTATAGCCCCATAGCATAAAGAATAGTTTAAATCTTGTCAACAGGATCAAAGACATAGTTTTACCGGATCGATGTAGGTTAGTTTTTTTGGATGCAGAAAGTTTGTTCTCAAATGTCCCTTCAGAAGAGTGTATAAATTTAATGGAAGAAATTTTTATACGGCAGCGTCAACTACCTGGAGAAATAAATGAAATTGTAGACATGACCAGGACTTGTATGAAACAAAACTATTTTTATTTTGGGTATAATTCTCATTACTATATTTAAAAGGAGGGTCTAGCCAGGGGTTCTCCCCCGGGGTCCTTTGATGGCCGAGTTTTTATGGATGATTTTGAAAGATAACATTTTGTAGTTAAAAATCATATATTATATTATTACAGATACGTGGACGATATAATCATGTTTTGGACTGGTACAGAGAGACAATTGAACGTTTTCGTTAATAATCTAAATAAGAAACACCCCAAAATTAAATTAGATCTCTGATTTAAGTTGAAGAAAAAAATTCGTTAAATTTTCTCGATCTCACCATAACTAGGCTTGATAATAGGCACCACTTTCAGATCTTCCGCAAGCCAACTTATACTGATGCGACTATTCCTGCGTCATCGTGCCATCCTTGGCAACATAAAATGTCTGCGTTCAATAGCTACGTACATAGACTTTTATCTATCCCTTTAAGTCAGGAAAGCTTTAAAAAGGAATTAAGCATAATTTGTCAGCTGGCAGAGGCAAACGGTTATAATATCGACATTGTTAATAGTTTAATAAAAAATAAAACGAAGAAAGCAATGTTACGATTACTTTATGCCGTGCAACCAGAAAATAGCGTTAGTTACAAATCTAGTTTCACTTATTAGGGACAAATTTCCGAAAAAATTAAACAGTCTCTAAAGTCCAATCATATACACGTTACTTTTAAAACACGTAATCCGTTATGAAAAATTTGTAATGGTAAGGATAAATTAGACAATAAAGATAAGTCAGGTATTTATAGGCTCCAGTGTTCTGAAAGTAACGGAACATACATACTCGTAGGTGAAACAGGTCGGAGTTTTCAAACACGTTACAAAGAACATATAGCGGCGTTCAGAAATAAACATTTTGATAAATCCCATTTTGCAAAACATCTTTTGGAAGCTGGTCACAATTTAGCTAGTGATCATTCCTTCGAAATAATTCATACTTGTGGAAAAGGAATTAGACTAAATATTTTGGAACAATTAGAAATCATAAAACACAAAAATATTTACAGAACATTGTTGAATGAACAAATAAAAATATCGGATTCCCCATTATTACGAATTTTAGCAGCAGCAATCGAGTGGCAGAGAATTCCACAATCGATTCGTGAAGCGGTTACGAATAACTGATATTGAGGCATATAGTCTATGTAAGAGCGCAATCGAGGCGGCGGCAAGTCACTCTTGTGTCGTCGTTTGTACGGTACGATCAATGTCCTGAGGATGCCTCGGTGTCGAGGCATCCTCATGACATTGATCGATGGAAATATTTAAATACCATAATAAATTTAATAAACACATCCAGACCAAAACGAGCCCGAGCCTCGCAGTTGGTTAATCGGAGAGACATGCATGCTAATCTGTCGACCAACGAGGCGATCAAATATCAAAATATGAAATAAGATATGTTTTTTTCTACTGGTTTTGATGTGGACCGGACACCGGACCACTAGAGTCTAGTCCACAGAGAAGATACACAAAACCAGTTTAATAGAGGCGATTTAGCTAATATTTAATGTAAATAAACCAGTGAGAATATTGTGTGGTCCAAAAGATAAATATATAGTATGTAGTCATCATATTAGGAAAACATCGCAATAAACTAGAAACCTGATTTTTTTTAATTATAGCTGTATTCACTTTAAACTAATTGTAAGTAAATGAAGTTATTATTATTGAATAATAACGATCGTGTGAAACATAAAACTAGATTTTTCCCGCGAATTTTCCCGCAGAAATATTGTATCATCTTATACCATAAGAGAACCTTCGACTTCCATACTTACTACATGCATTTTGTCACTTATACTTTCACGGCTAAACTGCGTGACAGCTTTCATGAAATTTGATATGCATGTAGGTACATGACCATGCACATGACCTAGGTAGGTCAGCCTTTCCCAAAGTGGGCGATAACGCCCCCTTCTGGGCGCTGGAAGCCTAGAGGGGGGCGGTATAAATCTTGAAAAAAATGTTTTTTTTAAACTAGGTGCAACAAATATGTTATTGAGGTTATTGACAAGAAAATAACGAGGGGGGGGGGCGCTACAAAACAACTGATTTTCAAAGTGGGCGTTACATGAAATAAGTTTGGGAACCTCTGACCTAGGTAATTCAAGACTCAAATTTAAAAATACTGCTTTTTTCAACTTCCGAAGGGTTATAATTGGGGACGAAAGTTTGTATGAAAATTATAATAACAATTTTGCTGAGAGCTGAGGTCACAGACAAAAAACTAGTCTTATATAAAAAGTAGGCTCCTTTTTTAAAATAAAATCAACCTCCGTAGGACTACAATAGGGATGATAAAAATAACTACGTTAGAAACAGACTTCAAAACTAAAAAGTAAAAAATTTGATACTTATTATATGTGCTATTTTCTAATAGTCGGTGCCAAGCCTTATACTAATAATTATTGCTTGACACCGACTTCAAACCTATTAGTAAAAAGCACGTATAAATAAAAGGTAGTATATAATTATATTATTTTTTACTTCTCAGTTTTGAAGTCGATTTTTTTATCGTAGTTACTTTTATTTAATACTTTTTAGTTTATTGCTGATATGATTTAATTTAATAATCTCTCAAGCAAATATGTTTTTAGCATGGTATCAGGCTATATGTAATATAACCTTACAGATATATTAAATAGGTTAAAACAACAAACGAAAATAAAAATGTAAATAAATTACAAAAAAAAAATGTGTGTCAACCATGTAAGGAGAAAAAAAAATTTGTTCCCAAACAACAAATTATAATATATATATACATATATACAAATATACAAAAACAAATAATTACTTAAAAAAATAATTATAATAACACAATTGAATTACTAAACATGTGTCTGCTACCAAAAGACTCTGGAATACACCAGAGGTATTACAAAAGTAATATTATAAAAAAAAAATAATAACCTTACAAAATATATTTATAGCATGTTGCCGAATGCCGATGTATATGTAATCTTGTTAATAAGTCACCTTAGTGGTTCAAATTTACTTGCGAGATTTGATTTAATTTGATAAAAATAGAATTTGATAAATAGAGATCGGGATAGGTGAAAGTAGATAAAAAATGCTCATAAAATAAAAACTAATAGGCCTACCTGAATCAATTTTATGGGGCCAATTCGAAACTATTCCGCATCAAATAAACAAAGAATTAGATACCTAAATCGGTTCAGAAACCTCGGCGAAATCGGTGTACATACATCAAAAAAAATATACCGGCCGAATTGAGTACCTCCTTTTTTTAAGTCGGTTAAAAATCGTAACTATAATTCCACGCTCGCAAGATCGCAAGCAATCAAGTAACTATACAAACAAATTGTGTAACAGACGTATCTTATACTTATTATTATTTGTATATATTTATATAGAATAAACCAACGTAACTGGTTTTCAGTTCACATTAGTGCTGTTGCAACGGTTGTGATATTTCTGCAATGTAAGTTTTTGAATTTATACTTCTTTTTTGTTTTTTAAAAGTTGAGATTGCTCAGGGATCTTCCCTGAGAAATCTCAAAGTTTGCACATGAAAATAGGATCCCTGATTCTCTACACTGGTAGGAACAAAGCTTATCCTAGGTCTACTACGAGTAAATGCTTAGAATAACTGACTCGGCCAACTTCGTACCGGCTTATTTTCTGTCACATAGTGCCACCTAGCGGATCTCATTGCATTTTTAAACCAATCATGAACCCATTAAAATATACATAAAAATTTAAAATACAACGATCCAACTATTCAGAAGGAATTAGGTGGCAAAAACACGAACCGAAAAAATACTTAATTACATTATAAATAAGTGAAAGTAATCATCGGATCGGAAAGGAAGATTTAAAAAGTTAACCTAACCACCACTATAGCAGACTTATCCCACTGATCACGCTTGACGATTTAAGGCTTCGGACAAACCTGCGCGACCAAAGCAAAAGCGACGTTGGAGCGTCTACCGCGCGGCATTCGCAGCCGTAGTTAAGGAAAAAGATAAATATAAAATAGCCTAATAAAATGTTAATTTCTCCTCCTTATTGGTCAATAGGAGAATATGCACCCCTAACTATACTGAACATTTACGAGGCTTGCGTTCGTTTACTTACAGGAAAATACATTTGTATGACGAACAAAGATGTTTGCTTTTTTGGGTATGGGTGTTTATTGAATTTATTACACTAAATGTTTATAGAATCATTTATATGTTTTAATAGAAATATTATAGCCATTGCCAGAGATATATGATGTCTTTGTGGTTATACATTTTTACACATACATTTTATACATACAGACACATTTTTTTATCTATACTTATAAAATAACATGTCTTTACTGACTGATTCATCATCGCCAAGCAAAAACTGTTAGAGTTACAACAATGAAACTTGGTTAGTAGGGTCGTTTTATTAAGTAAACACTCATTAAGGACGGAATTTTAGAAATTCTAACGGAACGGAAAATAGGGGTTGAAAGTTTGTGTGGATAAACGTCATTTTTTAAGTTAGAGACATGAAACTTTATTTTTGGGCTACTTATTAAATATTAGTATAATGTGTAGTATGGTACATATTTAAACGTTTTTGGGAAATTTTAAGCCTAAAGGAGTAAAAAAGGGGTTGAAAGTTCTGCCCCCGATCGTTGAATAGACGCATCTACAAAAAAGGTAAAATGGAGAAAAAAATGTTGTAAGATAAAAAACGGAAATTTATATGCTGTCTCTGAAATAACCAGAAAATTAAAAAAAAATACTGAAGGATGGCCCAGCTGGCATTAATCTTTGTTTTCTTTTAGTTAAAAATAACGATTTAAGTTTTATTTTATTATTATTTTTAAAAAATCTTTTTCAT
>NJDC01003127.1:330273-357148 GCA_002245475.1 Calephelis virginiensis
TGTTTATTTCTGAACGCCGCTATATGTTCTTTGTAACGTGTTTGAAAACTCCGACCTGTTTGACCTATGCTGCCCCCGATCGTTGATTAGACGCATCTACAAAAAAGGTAAAATGGAGAAAAAAATGTTGTAAGATAAAAAACGGAAATTTATATGCTGTCTCTGAAATAACCAGAAAATTAAAAAAAAAATACTGAAGGATGGCCCAGCTGGCATTAATCTTTGTTTTCTTTTAGTTAAAAATAACGATTTAAGTTTTATTTTATTATTATTTTTAAAAAATCTTTTTCATTTTAGCATAAAAAAGTTACGAAATTACCTTATGCTTAATTGGAAGGACGCTTATAACCATTTGCGCCTTTTCAACTGCGTTTGATTATTTATGTATTTTTTTACTTATGATGATATGGTATTTGCTACCTTCTACTTTTTAGTAGATAAGGCACATGTGGCTATAAGCGTCTTTTCATTCAAGTTTTAATAATACTAATATATTTCATATTGCGAAGATAAAAGGTATTTCATTTACTTAACAAGCTGTACGAAATGCATTAAGACCATGTTACAACAATATTAAAATGTTGATTAAAGTTAAGTAAATGTTCTACCTTTGACCTGAAAGAAGAAGGTTGTATATTTTCACAAATTGAAACACTTTCAGTATAAAATATTTTTTAATTAATAACAAAAAGTATTTTTATGTAGCACAATCAGATCAGTCTCATTACTAGGTTTTATAAAATATGTAGTCTTAATTATATTTTTTTAAGTAACAAACAGCTGTAGTAGGATTTTTATTGCGCGGTCAAGCTTGTCCGCATAGTAAAAATCTGACTCTAAGTATTGAAAATAAATCTTTAAAAACAATAAATAACATAACAAAAATTACAACTCCTAGAAGTATCTAATACACTGAGTAGTATTCAAAGTAGGAAGCATAAAGTTACTTATTATTGAGGTCACATTCATAATCATAAACCTTATTATTTACTTAACATAATCAGTCTCAATAGGTACATTTTTAAAACACTTATTACAAATTAACGTCCCTGTAGAGATATAAAAACAACTTTTTCTATAAAAACCCTACATTTATAAATATAGTAACAGTTAAATGACTACATTTAGATATATAGTAAGTTTAAAAATATAGTAAAAACATCATTCTTCGTATTCATCAATTAAATTAACTGAGCTATCATTAACAGGTAAATTATACCAAAACGATCTCCGATTCTCTGGCATTAGGGGTACTAATTTGTGGATTATATCAGATTTACGTTCTCCAGTTATACCTTTTAATTGATTTTTAGGCTTTGGACTTGGAATGCCTATTTTGATGTTTTTCATTCGCAAAAAGTCCAGTTCTGTTTCCGTTCCATTAAAATCGGTTTTGTACACAAGCGTATTACGGCCTCTAAGAAATTTAATTTCACACATTTTATGAAGATATGCTCGTGGCGTAAGATTTTGCAGTTTGTATGCAGAAGAACAATCTTCAAAAGTATTAAAGTCACTAACATTCATACATTTAACAGTGATATTACGATGTGTATCAGCGACGGCCTGGCGAAAATCGTCGAAATCGTAGATTCGTTTCTTCCTCTTAAGTGAAAGCTCCACTTGATGATGGAACTCATCTGCTGACATAAAAGTATGTCCTACTTCTAAATATTTTAGCGAAATAGTTCTTAAATTGACATCGTCTGAGTTGACTAAGAACACGAGATAGGAAAATAATGACCAATTCTTATTTTGGGCTGCACAGTTATCCAGCCACAGCGTGATATGCTTCAGATCACGATAATATGTAAAAAAGGCTTTGAAACAGCTTGCAATATCCTCTTTCTTTCGGCCCGAAATGGCTTCATGCCATATACATGCATAAGTCTGTCTTGTACCGCTGAGCTTCTTGTCCCCAAGAGGCACAAAGCTCTCATTAAATAATATTAGTCTAGGGCAAAACATAACGACCTTAAATTCTTCTAAGCGAGGAAGCATGATCACTTTCTCGAGGTCAACTGAGTAAAACATGGTATCACTGTTTTCGTTATTATTGTTCATTTGAAGTGTTTTATCTTCACTGTATTTCTGTCTCGCTAAAACATATCGGCTATGATGTATCTCATATTGTTTACATTCAGTGCAATTTCGGTGCCGGATTTCTAAATTCGGGTTATGAATTTTATACCTTTCACAAGTCTCGCACTCTTCGTTTCCTAATTTCGCAAAAGATATGTTAAGCTCTTTTACAACTCTACGATAGTGATCATAGGAAACACTGTTTTCGGGATTGCAACTATGTTTTTCACAAAAATCTTTATACATGTTGCGAACATTCAAATCTGATGGTAAGTACTTGCGATTTGGAGCATGCTCCCTTCTATAATGCGACAGCGCAGGATTAAACGAGTTTATGTGGTCAACTATGGGCTTATTGTCTACCTTTTTGGGGTTAGGATTAAAGCCCCGCCTGTCGTAAACATCATTTTGCAAATGTTTTAAAGCGCTTCTGACAACTTTATAATTTTTTTTATTAAATCCAAGTGTTGTCAAAAAAAATAACTTGCATACATTAATTTTCTCTCCACTTTCATTACTTAGAAAATATGATATAGTTTTTCCGCGGTATATTTTTTTAGAGTTAGGGTTTTTACTTTGTGTTCGTCTTGATGGTTTAGATTGAGAAGTATTGTTAGCTATGTAAATATACTGTTCTTTGTTACTGAATTTACGAAATGTTTTATTTAAATTCGCTCTATGATCTAAAGATATCTTTGTGTTACATTTTTTTTTACAACTTTCATTACAACCCGGTTTTAGACAATATTTGGTATTATTTTTTAATTCCTTTTTAATTCTTCTGCGCTCTTCAAGTTTTGTATCATAATATTTGCGTTTGCGTATAGTCCCTTTTTTGGTTAATATGTTCGTTTGGTCAGCAAATTGATTTTGGGGCCCAGACTCATCTCTTTCGGGTGACTCTGATATACAAATATTATTTGGCTGAGAATTTTCTATAAAATCGTAATCTGAATCTGATTCGTAAATATTAGCTGTTTGTAAATTTTTTTTTTTGTGGAGGTACGTAGTCCTTGTCAAAAACAGAATCATCAGAGTCAAAATCATTTGAAGAAATGTTGTCATTACTGCAGCTACTGGTACTAATACTGCGTTTGGAGTCAGTCTGTGTGATTTGAGTTGTCCCGGTTATGGCATCACAGGTTGGATCCACGATGTCAGCGAGATGTAGGTTTTTTACATTATTTTTATTTTCAGAACGCGAGTTGTTCTCATCGGCTGTGGAACTACTACTATTTTCCTGCAAATGTAGCATCGATTTCGACGTTTCTATAGAAGTGTTTATTGACATTTGCTTATTAGTAGTAGCTAAGGCTTTTTTAATTATATCTAAGCTTCGACCGGTCTTCATTTTTGTTGTGTCTGCAACAAATTTAGAAATACACTTTCAGTAACAGTTAAACGCAATAGAACATAGAAAATCTAATTAAAATAAAGAATCCTACTAAAATTATAAATTCAAAAGTTTGTATGTTTGTTTGTTACACTTTCACGCAAAAACTGCGGAACCGATTTTCATAAAATTTGGTAAACACATAGAGGTTAACTTCGATTAATATATAGCAGCAGCTAGTAAATTATAAAACTAATAAGTCAATGTTAAAGTCAAAATTATTATATGATATTATATATAATTTTAACTTGAACATTGACTGTTAGTAATTATGCTGTTCTTTTAATTATAGCCGTTCAGTGTAATCGATAACAACATTTGAACGAATATAATATGTAATTGTGAGAGGGGGTAGGCAGAGATATATTGATATGAGATCATTTCATTCATATTTCGAAATTTTGAATAATTCAAATGGAATAGGACATTAGGTAGGTTAACTTACCGTTAGTGTACTTGTACAACTACTGACTAATCGTAGGTGTACTGGTACACTTCTGCCTACTCCTTAGCAGATAATAGGCGTGAAGCTACTTTATTTTATTCAGTAGGATATTGGGCGAGCCTATAGCCATATCCCAGTTGCTATAGGATTTTTTTCACTTACTCGT
This sequence comes from Calephelis virginiensis, assembly GCA_002245475.1. Lineage (NCBI taxonomy): Eukaryota > Metazoa > Arthropoda > Insecta > Lepidoptera > Riodinidae > Calephelis > Calephelis virginiensis. Next base: position 334,360 of record NJDC01003127.1, read on the forward strand.
ATATTACACACTTTATAATTAAGTAGAAAAAAAAATTACTTTTCTCGACTTGGGGATCGAACCCGAGTTCTCAAAGTCAGCAGACGCATGCACTCGCGCTACCCTGTTTAGGCAGTCAATAAAAATAATAATTACATTAATATACTTTTCACGGTTCCATACCCGATAGGTGTCAAACGGAACTGATGAACTGAACAATTACTAACCGATAAACACTAATAATATAACTACTACAACCTACAAAAATATGTATCAAAACTTACCTAAATATATCTTCCATAGAAAAAGAACACGCGCGATGACGACGCTCTGCCTTAGTCACTCGGGCGCAACTGATCAATCGTTGTACATTTCTCTCCCCCCCGCACCCCGTTGTATTTGTGTTGCTTAGTTAAAAGGGCGCTTTTACTCATTTGCGCCTTTTTAATTACGCACTTTTTGTAAGTTAGGCTTCTTCTACAATGACTAAGGACGTAAGTACCATATGCGCCCGGTGAAAACTTAATGTACGAGGTTGAAAGGGCACTTGTGACAGATGAAGACTTTTCTTCTTAGTGTGCATGGTTTTTGTAACTAATACCGGAGGCGCAAATGGTTAGTTGCGTCTAATCAAATACCTGTCTGACACATGTGCTTTTTTAACTTCTGAACTTAAAAAAATATTTTAACATTAAACGACGTTTCTGCGCAAATGTGCCATTTCAATTAAGTATAAAAGAAATACTTCTTTTCATCTTCTGACTACTTGAAAACAACATGTAATTGCGCCCATTTTCACTTTGATAATTCTTTAACGGAACGAGATAGCGCAATATTAAAAATACTAGCAGATGCGACTTTTTTTTCTGATTCTGGCAATGTATATAACTCCATTTTGGAAAAAATGTTAGATGCGTCTATTCAACTATCGGGGGCAGAGTTAGTACGGAAGACCGTTATTTTTTGAGTTAGAAACATGAACCTTTATTTTTGAGCTACTTATTAATCCTTTGCTGCCGGAACGCGGATCCGCGCAATCCAGTTATACTACAGCGTTAAAGTCGCGGCATACCAGAGGTTAAAAATGAGTAGATGCATATTGAAGAGTTTCTGGAAATTCTACCGTTAAGGTGGTGAAATAGGGGCTGATAACAAAGCCGCGGATAACAGCTAGTATATTTATAAACTAAGTTACTAACGTGCGACTTCAGTGACATTTGACTAAGTTCGCTTTGTAGACGCTTCCGCTTTGCGTCACACGTCACGCCATCTTGACACTCAGGTTTGGCCGAATCTTAAGGGTTCACCACCACAGTTCGAGGAAAACAGCAGTATTTAGAATGGTAGACATTGCCAGTGCTAGGAAATAGTCTCTGGCGTAATCGTTCGCAACTGAGATAAACTGTTTAGGTCACCGCTCTTGAATGAACTCGTTCTCTCTTTTAGTTCGTTAGTTTCAGTAGTTTAGTGCCCAGAACGATGTGTATGTTAATATTTTGTAGCTTGTTTATGAATTTTTATATTGCTCCTTCCAACAACAAGTCTCTTCGTGCGACAAGATTTCAACACTATATAGACTTAATATTTTTGAACACTTAAAATAACACGAGTCTAAGAATTATTGTTTACTAAATATAAGTAAATTTTAGAGTAAATAAATAAATTTATTGTTTAGGTAGCCATTTAAATAGCCCTCTATAATTTTACTAATTTTTTAAACTAATTAAATTTTATTTACAGTCTTATTTACTTATAGTCTATAGAACTTATTGTAATTAATCTTAAACAAAGATAATTTACAAAGCTTTAGGAATCAAGATATGTCTATTAAGTTATTTTCGTCTTTTTCCGTGCGTGAGATAAATTTTCACAAATTTTGAAATTCTTCCACGAACAAGAATAAGGAGCGAGAAATGGAGGATCTAGTTCGCGTAGGGGAGAGTAAGAGGTCTGTAGGAGAGCTCTTTCGAACTTATTCGTTCGCAAACCACACAAGACTATGCGGAAATGAGTCATCGACTTGTAGTTCTGTTACAATAAAAAATTTGGCTGCATATAATAGCATTGTATGTTTTAATACGGGAGAATAACTTGATAAGTCGTTGGTCAACAGTTGGATATGTAATTTTTATGTTAAATAATTATTTATAAACGCTACTTTGTCAAAAAACTAAATTAAAATTAATCTCATTAATTTAAAAAATACACATAAGCAAACAATATTTATTTATTAATCACGAACCACGGATTTCCTAATGATAAGAAATTCATGTCGCGTAGAGACACCAAAGGTGGTAATGGTGCGTTGCCAACCTGAAGCCGGGATGTAAGGTCTCGAGCAAAAATAAGCTTACCAGCTACCTTACACTCCAAGTCGGAACACGTCAACGGCAAGCATCAATGTTATGGCAGGAATAGGTAAGGCGGTGGTACCAATCCTGATGAGTCGCTCCGAAACTCTACTACCTTGTCAGATGTCACAGTGTTAGTGACGGTGAGCCTATGCTCGCCATTCACGAGCTGCCTGGCAGGAAGGCAGATGGTCAATTATGTAAAAGAGCCCGGACAGACACGGTGAAAATTAAAATGTAGAAATGAATTCGTTCTATGTTAATGGGAGATTTATTTTCAGATGTACCTGCTCCTGCTACTGGTGCCGACCGTCCTGATTGCGTGGTCTTTGTATGAACGGAGATTCTACAAGAATCTGCAACACCTTCCCACTTATTGGCGACTTCCCGTGATAGGAAACGTTCACAATTTATCTGGAAATTCAACGGGTAACTATTCTTTTAACTGACTCTAGAAGAAAGAGGTTCGCAATTTGACTATGTTTTTCTAACTTAGTTTTTGAATGTTTGTTACGTGATTACTTGGCCAATAGTTGAACGATTTTAATGGTTATTGAAGTAAAAATCATTTAGCGGCGTTGCTCGCTTTTTTTTGGAATGGGTAAAAACTTCTAAACTCGCATCAGGACACGTGACCTGATCAAAAACTCGTAACACGGCGCAAGGCGCTTACGCGCATGTTCGCGTTGTCATGTTTGTGTACGATAGCGCAATAAATGAATATTGTATGATAGTACTTTCATACTGATAATTAAAACAATTTGTGCAAAATTATTCCCTAATCATTTCAAAATATCAAAAATCCGGGCTCCTTTGCAGAATAGACCATCTGCTTTCCTGCCACGCAGCTCGTAAAAGGCGACCATAGGCTTACCGTTACTAACACCGTGATATCTAGTGATGCGATGCGAAACTCTACCACCTAGTGGTAGAGTTTCGCATCGCATCCCCCGTATTGGTACCACCGCCTTACCTATTCCTGCCGCCATAACGTCATAACGTGTTCCGGTTTGGAGAGTAAGGTAGCCGGTAAACTTACTTTTGCTCGACGCCTAACATCCAGGCCTCAGGTTGGCAACGCACCATTACCACCTTTGGTGTCTCTAGGTGGCGTGACTTTCTTACCATCAGGAAATCCGCCTGCTTGTTTGCCTTCCAATATCATAAAAAAACGTTAATATTCAAGTTTTCACTTCTGCTGGCACTCCCGGAGTGCAACCCGTCGTTTTTTCTTGTAAAGATAGCTTATGATTCCCACATGGTCCCATATTAGTTTTGTCATAATCCGACTAGTGGTTTTTAAGATATACTTTCACTTATCTTGACAACCACATCAATGATTTAAGTACATACATACATACATACATATCTTCACGCCAAGTCCCTTACGGGGTAGGCAGAGAGTATTGATGCCAGAACTCACGATCCTGACAAACCTGTCTTGCGTCCTTCACATTCATAACCCTTTTCATACAAACACGCCGGTTTCGGAGACTCTTGACACCACCCTCGGATAATATCCGATTGATCTGATCGTGAAATGTCAGCCTTTAAATGATTTAAGTGTAACTCAAAAACTGCTTGTAAGATGTTTAAAAAATGTATGTGAGACCATTGCGATACCATTTACTATCTAACGAAAAAAGGTTGTCAAATCACGAAATGGTACCCAATGAAATAGTTGGTTTTTGCAGTTTTACTGAGTTTCATTGTTCCGTCTTATTGATAAATAACTCCAAGGTTTAAAAAGACGTGGGTGCTGATTTTGTTACTGAACTAATTTAAAGTTACTGCTATTTTAAAGAAAATAAAATTAGTTCACGAAAGCAATAGAGAGAGACAATACGCTTTTAGTTCTGTCAGATTAGTTTGTACATCGCTTATCTAACGTTTAATCTATTTCATTTATAATTCATCGGAAATGATAATTAAAAACAGGATTAAAGAGTATTTTATTTTTAAGGTTATATAACAATTAAAGTAAAATAAGTACAGTTCCAGGAAAATTTCAATTATGTAACATATTGCGCAGAACTTATTTCAATCTTTTGACGGGGATATGTACGTGGAAGTGAGTAAGAGTCTCTTTGGCTCAGGTACAACTGCGTATAACTTTTGTTTTGCGTTATGAATGTTGTATTTTATCCACTGTTTAAATTATTAAAATAAACATTAAAGTTTTGACAACCACACAACCTTTTGAATCCTATTAATATAATAAATGCGTTTGTATGTTTCTTAGTTTGTTTGTTCCTTCAATAACATCTAACGTCACAAAGTTTGTAGCTACACTCAATGCTATATGAGCCTTAAATCAACGTTTTTAAGTTTCAATTCAAATACGTCAGCTTTTAAGTAAATTGAGTCTACTCACTTAATTTTAAGATGTTTTTTACACATCTTAAAATTCAAGTTTGCTTGCGTTTCGTGCATCAGTGTGGCTTCTGTACGCAGTAATCTATATATTAATATTTGATGCCGAAACTTTGGACCCCTTTTTACGGAAATTGCGCTGACGGAGGAGCATGAAATTTGGCACACTTATAGTTTATGTGTAGCAGAAGTGCATAACGCTAATATTTTTCAATAAAAATGCTTATAAAGTACATTAAATCAATAAATAAAACATTACCCACACTACTATGCATTTGACACACACAAACAAATATATTGATGTTGACAATAAAAGATCACAGATGGCGCACGAACTATTCAGGAAACAAAGCACTTGGTCTTGAGAAATGAAGATGGCGTTCTTATCAACAAGATAATAAAATATTTTTTTTTTAATAAAATATTGAAATGGTCGAATTTTGACTAATGGGCGACCACTAGTATTACTTATTATGTGGCAAGATTAGCTAAACCTGTCTTAACAAGCCAGATAAGTGTTTGCGGAACTTTATCATCTTTCCTGCTATTTCGGCATTCCAATTTTACATTTCGGATTAATGAAATAAATCATTTTTTTTTAGATATAGTATATCGCATCAAAGAAATGGCCGAAATTTCAAATAAAGAAAATCTACCTTTTGTATTGTGGTTTGGACCTATCCCCATCATATGTAAGTACATGTGTCTATAAACAGGTTGTCCAACGACTGTGTAACATGAAGGGCAAGCACATAAAATGGTGTAACGTCATTTTCTGAAACGGACTTCATTTTCATTTTAAATAAATAATTACCCCTAGACAAACTACACAAATTGACTAGCACCAAAGTAAACTTGAGCCATGAATGTTCGTAAACAATACTAATATATAAGACTTAGCAAAATAAATTTAAAAACCATACTGAATATATTCCTAGATTTTTGAATGGTCTGAAAAAATTGGATTTAGGTTTTGCAGAGTCTATACTCTGTATACTGATCCTGTATCAGATGTAAAATAAGCTCTTACTTTGCTAATTCCGCGTAAGCAGTGTAACTGTTGTGGCAAATAATCCTCTAAACGACACAGAATGTGAACTTTAGGTAGGGTTGTCACATGTAAAGAACGTGACAATTTATATTGTTTCCCGAGCTCTTCCTATATTCGTGTTCTGGTCGCGGAGGTGGGTGGTGGGAATGGGCTCTGTGTCGTTTGGAGGATTATTTGCAACAACAGTTACACTGCTTACGTGGAATCAGCAAAATAAAGGCTTATCTTACATATGTTATAATGGATTTCCGCAAAGTAACGCCTGATTCAATAAAATATCTAATCCTGTATCATTGGTGCATTTAACTTTGGAGATTAATACGTCACTTTCTCAGGGGATATTTTTTTATTAGATTTAAATGACCTTGTATTAGAAGAGTTTAAGTAAGTCAAATGAGAAATTGCATAGCCTAGGTCGTCTAAATTGAAATAATGCGCCCCACCATCTTATTTCCTCAAACGGTATACCCGTTTAAATATGTACGCAATATAAATCAAAACACTTCTGTAACTGGACATTCAGTTACATGTTACATTTCAACAAATTTCTTCGGATTTGTTGTGCAACTGGTTTATTATTGTACGAGCGCGAGAAAGTGCGGACGTCTCGTCGCATCTGACAGTATTGATACAATGTTGGCTCCACACATAGCTATTTGTATTTGGGTATTTGCTGTATTTGACAAATATCTATCAAGTATGGAGCATATATTAGACAGAATTATTATCCTATTTCAGAAATAACGAAAAAACATGTAATCTTTTGTGCACGCAGATATCGTTAATAGGTATCCGGGACACCTTTTAAAAATTTAAAAACCTTTTTAAGGCCTACCTCAATGTAATATCTCAATGAAATTGAAAATAACAAACTCCATATTGCAGTCCTTAATGATCCAGTCGAAATAAAATTGATGAACAACAATTTTATCGAGAAACCCTATATGTACAATTTTGCCCGCTACTTACTGAAGGATGGGATATCAACAGCACCAGGTATAATATGACATTAAACTAATTTTTTTTTTCTATTTGTTTATTGCTAAAAGACTACAAAACTCTACACACAGGCAGCTCTAACTTTTGGTGCCAACAAAGTGACGTCACCTAGTTCGTTTGGAAACAAAAGTATATTCACACCCATATCACCGAAGAAGTAGGCAGAGGATGGTAGACCTGGTTGTACCAGTGTACCTACGCTTAGCCTTTTAGTCCACAATGTGATAGATATCAAACCTATAGCCAAATGAGCACTTAATATAGAAACTGCATGTGATAGATGGACATGTCGATGATCCAATCTATAAGAGTTTCGTTTTTGGCATTGACGTAAGGAATCGTAAAATGTTTTGGAAGAGATATTTTTAGAGATGTCTTCTTTGGAAACTTTGGTACGATGTTTTTAACATGGTAAAAAATACAGGTGATATATGGAAGAAAAATATTAAGAAACTTGCCGGTTCGTACAGCAGTAGCATTGTGGACGGATATCAGCCAATTTTTAATGACCAATCTCTAAAACTGGTGGAAAGGTTGAAAACAAAAATCAACGATGGCCCAAGTGACATAACTGGTGACGTAGAGTATATCATGCTGGAGGCAATCTTTAGTAAGTATCTCATTACGAATTTTGATTTGGAAATAGTAAGAAATAAACGTTGCTTATATGTAGATCAACTTTACGGACATGAAATTTAAATCTTAATTTTCTTTCTTTAGGTTTTAGCCTATACGTTAGTATTTTGCCATTAGTCAAGTAGAAATTTGCATCAAATTTTATATCAATTTTAATCAATTATAATTAGTCATCAGTCGTCAGTAAGCCATGTCGGGCTCTTGGGTACAGCGGTGGCCTCATTACTCAAGCTCATGTAATAAGATTTGGCGGCAACGAAGAAATACACGATACGCTAATTTCTTCATGGTTACATCGTTTGTGCACTTTTACTGAAAAAAATTGTACAAAATGCCACCAAAATTGACTAATTTCACTCAATATCAACACGAAATTCAAAATTTATGAAAAAACTTCGACCATCTTTTCTCTCGATGGCACCAAAACCCTCGAAATTTAAATCTAGAATAATTATAACTCCATAGACAATGTGTTAGTCGCATTAATACATGAAGCTATACTACTACTGGAGGTCTTCATGTACACGACAGTAGTGCCATTACGGTATAGCAATAGGAACTAATAAGAGCGGGAAATTGATCATTTTTAGTTTTGTAATTCATGAAGTATTTAATTTCTTTTTAAAAAAAAATATTCCCCTTAAAATTTAATAAAGTGAAGTATTACAATAAAATTAATTTACATTAAATCTAAAAAACATTTTATCATGATTGTCCGGGTGGAATCTTGCAACTTGAATTTGGTCCACTTCCCGGCTTTTAAATTTTACAAGCATGTGTAAATCAGACGACTATGAAAAATTATTGAAAGCTAGCTGATTTGACAATGGAACCGGAAGGTGGCCATTGGAACTTCTAAAAAAATGCCCAATATTATCCAGTCCTGTTCGGGCTTATTTGATGCGTATTGAATAGTATTTCTCAAGCTGGGAATAGCCTTCACAAATAAGATTGTCAGAAAAATGAACTGAACTTTTTGTTAAAACTTATTAACTTTAATTTCAATTATATCATATGCAAGGTTAAAGAAAATTTTTGGCTTTTATCTAGAGCTTTATTTTGTGATAAAATTTTCTTCTTGAAATTTATTTTCTGATTTTCCATTTCCATATCCACTCTTTATCATTTGGTGCACTAACTCTAAAATAAAAACTGCGTTACAGAAAGATTTGAGTTCAGCAGTGGAGGTTTTTTAGAGCCTAGTGAGTAAATTCACAATATTTCTCTTAGAGTTCCTACTCAAGCAATCATTAAAATGCAAAGCCATAAGATTTTGGAATGCACTTCCCGTTCAAATAAGAGAGGTACAGACTCCGAGGAGTTTCAAGAATTTATTAAAAGCTGCAAAGATAAAGTATGCTCCCTAAGTTTTTATTTTGATATTTACGGTGTATTTACAGACTTTTCTTTATATATGTATTTAATATGCAACAGATTTATTTAGATACAAGTATTTGAAATACAAATACAAGATACAAAATACGTATTTTCAGCTTGTATCTAAAATACTTTTTTGGAAAAGATTTTATATCTTGTATTTAAACACTTTTGTTTAGTTTCTTAGTTGTTAGTAGTTAGTAGTTTTATAAATAGTTTTTTTCTGATAAAATAGTTTAGGAAAAGAGATTGCATGATGTCATTTATAATAAATTCTTAATTAAAACTGTACATGTCATTATTATTGTGCGATGAAATTGATAGATGGCTATTCTTTAGTTCTTCAAATTCAGACCATCAGACCTAATCGAAAAATGAATGACAAGTTATTTGAAGAGCTAGTTTTACTTAAGTCTAAATTTGAATTTAAATAACTGGTTGTTGGCCCCGAACTGAGACCTCGTCAGGAGGCAATAGATCCTCATATTCCATCGGTTACCATTAACTTTGATAAGAGTATGGTAACAAAGTTCGACCGCAAAGCAATCGTATGAGTATGAGTGGCTTTGGAGTAATAAGTAAATAACGAAATACTATAATAATAAGATTTACTAGTTTTAACCCTGATCACAAAATAGAAATATAATAAATAGAAATACACAGCCACGAAAATGCCACGCCATCTCATCGTCACCAATGCCTTCACCAAAATTGTTATAGCATGACACTATTACGACACCTTCTAGACACAGTCATGACATCGCCACCGTCACGATATTTATGTTACACAGTCACGACATTATTACGAAAGAGTTAGGATACCATCACTACCAACATCACCGTTGTGACAGTCACCAAATCGTTACGATATCGTTACGACATCGACACGACATCGTCACTAATAATCTCTTCGCAGCCGTTACCATCACCGTTAATGTTTTTGTTAATGTTACTATTAGGTTTTGAGGAAATTCAATACAACAGTCTTTTTGCTTATTCCTAAAAAAAATATGTGCAACAGAAAATTTAGAAAATCGGATTTGAAATACTTAAATCAAGATCTTTCATTTGATACCTAGCACTAAATGTTTGTCCAAGATTTATTTTTCGATCTCCTACTTAGGTACCCTAGTACCGTAACCCCCCAACCCATTTCGTCCATGCTCGAACTGAAAAAAATATACTAAACATATCAACACATATACAGACTTTCATGAAGACTGGACCAAAAGTACTTAAGTTATCGTCGAACAAACATACAAACACACAATCCATCTGAACACAGATCTACACTCGCTTCGCTCGCTCGGACAATTATTGTTGTTGTATAAACAAACTTCAATTTAAATGTTTGTTCTTAAAAAAATATTTGTATTTTTATAAAGTTTTTATAAGATACCTATTTTGTATCTAGTATTCCAAATACTTTTCTCGAGAGTATTTTGTATTTAGTATTTCAGATACTTCGTAAAGGGTATTTTGTACATCACTGATAATATGTATTTATTTTTTAAACTTGAATTTCCTATTACGGACGTTTGGGGTCTTAAAAAAAATTTAGCCTGTGTTAAAACTTGGATCTTTAGCTATATGCATATCAAATTTCATCAAAATAGATTCATCGGCTTAATAAAGAAGCAGCAGATTTTCTTATTTAAGATACTTATTAAATGTATGAAAAGACCAAAAGGCGTTACCGTTGTACCTAAAGTGGCATTGCACTCAAATCGGTTTATGTAATTTAACAGCCTTAATATTTCATTATTTTTTTATACAGAAGCAGTGATGGGAGAGATACCAGATAACGAGAAGGGGAAGATGATACAGTATTTAAACTCTATTCATGTTTTGTCAGAGTTACTTGTCAGACGTGGTACCAATGTTTTCTACCAACTAAATAGCATATATCATTTGACACCTTCGTACAGGAAGTTTATGAAACACGTTAATTTGGTAGGGGATATAACTAAGAACGTAAGTAATCAAAATGAAAGTCGCAAATTGACCTTCCTTTTCGTAATTAATGCCATTGTAACATTTCGTCTGTCTCGCCAAAGTAAAACAACTTCCATACATAAAAAAGTAGTTTTGAGTTATATTTAATAATGCTTATTTTTTAAGTGTCATTTAATGCAAGTAACTCCAAAGCTGCTAGTCGGATCATGACAAAATTAATTTGGGACTACCTTGGAATTATGACCTATCTTTCATAAGATATAACCATCAAAATCAGTTAGGTGAAGGCCAAATAATCGCGTAACACATACATAGAAAAAAAAGTATCTTCACGCCCATATCCCCGAAGAGGTAGGCATAGGCACAACCAGGGCACCCACGACTAGCCGAAGACACTAAGTCTCACAGTGGGATTGGTGGCAAGCCTATCGCCAACCGAGCAAATCCAATCCCGAGCAAATTTTTTTAATAGAAAATTGGAAAACCCAAATTTTCTTTTTGTTGCCCAACCCGGGATTCGAACCCGGGACCTCATGCAGTCAAGTCCAACAACTGAACCGCTAGACCACAGAGGCGATTACATACATAGACATATTAGAAAAACATACAATCAAATTGTGAACCTCCTCTTTATTCAGAGTCGGTTAACACTTACCAATTAGAAACACGACAACTAGCGACGCTCACGCTGTTCACTGAACAAATATTTTTGTCACACTACAGTCACTACAGTTCATTGTTCCACTACACAATGAAGCCGCGACTTACAGGGTATCTAGTTAATGCCAGTATACTGAGCCGTGCAAATTATCGGACGCAAGTGCCGGACGTGACCTTGATTGTTCGGACGTCCGAAAGATATCTGGCGCGCTGGATGTTTATGTCAACCGTAAGCGTCCGCGGACGACATGCGCTCACTTATCAGACGCGGCTGATAGTATGTTTCCAGCTTGATGGTGTTATAATGTCTTAAGCGATTGTCATTTATCAATTTTACTTGCTTTATTTTCGCCATATTGGCCTTATTAGACATTAATGTAACGAATATTCGCGGAACCAATGTCAGAGGAGGGGCATAGTAAAACTATAGGCGAGGAATCTTAACTCATGTGGTGGTGGTTAGATTTAATTATAGTTTTTAAATGTTTTGGTAATAAATAATTAAACTAGTTATAAATATAAATAATTGGCTTAAAAGTTAAAGCATATGTAGTTAAATGATATTTTTTATAATTGTTAAAGTATTTGCACACCAAAATATGGTAGAATATGTTGATATACTTAAAAAATTGCATCCTATGAAGCGTCCTTTAAAATTTAGAGAGCAGTGTATTATATCTTTATTATATATAAACTAAAATAAATAAAACTCGAAAATAAAATAATACCTTCAGCACTCTGTAGACAAAATAATATTTTACATGAAAAAATTCCAGATGATAGAGAGACGTATAATTGAAAGGAAAGCAGAGAAGCAACACATGAAAGATAATAATGGTAAGTGGATTATTTTAAATTCAATTTTGAATTTTGTTGTGTACATTGTTACAGCGTTTATTATACGAGTATAGGTACCATTTTTTCTAACCTGATTAGCACTTTTTTTAAATTTATACAGATATATTGTGTCTAGCGGTTCAGTTGTTGGACTTGACTGCATGAGGTCCCGGGTTCGAATCCCGGGTCAGGCAACAAAAAGAAAATTGGGTTTTTCCAATTTCCTAATAAAAAAAAACGTTGCTCGGGATTGAATATGTGCCCAGTTGGCGATAGGCTTGCCACCTATCACATTGTGAGACTTAGTGTCTTCGGCTAGTCGTGAGTGCCTTGGTTGTGCCTCTGCCTACCTCTCAGGGGATATGGGCGTGAAAATACTTTTATATATCCATATCCATCCGTACCGTTGGTAAACGAATGAAACTGATATCGACTATCGATCCATTATATCATATTTTAGGCATAGGCATTAAACGCAAAACTAAGTCTATGAATTGAATCTGATATTCAAGCTTTATTTTATCAAAAGTTTGTATTTATTTATTTTTTACTTTTTTATTTAATTTAGTTTATTTTGCAGGCTTATTCAAACCATATTTAGATTTTTTATTAGAACTAAATGAGACAGACAATTCGTTTAATGTTGAACAAGTACAAAATGAATTAAATACATCTGTAGCAGCTGGATATGAAACAGTTTCTTGTGCAGTTTTTTCAGTTCTATATATGCTGGCATGCAACCCAGATGTACAGGAAAAATTGTATACTGAGTAAGTCCTAACATATTTTTATTTTAGCACTTGCCCTGTGCTTGGGATAGATTGCTATAAATTTTAAAGAAAGAAAAAATTTCGCCCCAGACAGGATTTGAACCTGTAACCTTTCGTCTCAAGCTGATGAATGCTCGAACCAATAAAGCTACTGAGAATTCAAGTCCCGTGGCGAAAATTTTAATTCCTTTCTAACCCGTTAACGCGGGTAGTTATGTCCTATAGATACACAATTCTGAGTACCCACCTAACATGTTGTACACAGAGTTAAGTACGTTTTAAAGAAATGCATAGGTACTAATTACTTACGCCTTAAAAAAACTGTATACTATGGGAGAAGTCGGCGAACAAGTACATCGCTTTTGAAATAGTAAAATAGAACTTAGATGTTAATCGTGTGTTGCTTTCCTGTAGCCAGGATGTTGGGCCTGTTGTGTAAGTCTACCGGCTAACCTATCCTCGGGACCAGAATATGACAAAGTCATTATACCTGGACAAATTACTGCACAGCGCTCTATCAGTGGTCTTGTTGGTAATGACTGATATATTTACCAATGCACGCCTTTTACGAGTTGCCAGGCAGGGCTTTTCTATTCAGCAAGCCCAGTTACTCTGGGGAAAATATCTCCAAAAGTTGTATGTATATTTAGCCTTAAGTCTTAGAGTTGTATGCTGACCACGTCTCAAAACGTTGTATTCTATATAAGTCTTTAAAACTTTTCAACTGAAAATCCTAAATAATTGTCCATACCAAAAGTCTTGAGTTGACTGCGTGAGTCTTAAAATAATTTAAAATGCACGTTTCGTAAAGATTGGAGGGAACACAAGCAGACTATTCTTTTCTGCAGTAAAGCATGGTCGCTATGATTGAACGACGTTAAAAGAGGGCTAATTTCTGTTGGTTTAATAGTCAAAGATTTCTGCATATAAACAGATGTGTAATAAAGTATGTAGAAACAGTATAAGTTTTTAATTTTTTGTAACCAGTTTTTACTAAGGGCTATAAACCTAAACACGATAAGATCTCCATTAAAGAATGACCGTTTAGGAGTTACTATGACAACGTTCCGCTTTAATCGTCTTATCAGCTCCATTACATCATAATATTTCACTGTCATTATACTTAAGTGCGTACCAAAGATCATCTGAATCGGTTGACGATAACTGCTTTAAAATTGAGTTTACAAAACTCACTTCAAGTTGAAACCTTGCAAAAGGCAGAAAGTGGCGTAGAAAATAAATTGCAGGAAAGCACATTAAAATCCTACACTGTTTTGGGCGTTCTATACATCTCCCATATAGAAGTGAACCTTCATTTCATTCAATAAAATTTTAGCGGAAATTAACAAAGGCACGGCTTGGCGCTTATGAACATGGTCTCAATATATTCGGGATAATTAGGTCAAAAATTAAGGTCATATATTTTATAGACATTCGGATTCGACAACAGGTCATCTTAAAAATACTCTGAATAAGAATACAGGACAATTGCTTTTTTCGTTGGTCGAGCTTAGCGACAACTTGCCCTGCTTAGTATCATACTATAACGTCATAAGCTGCCGTGTCTCGGTTTCAGAGAGTAATTACCTTATCCCTATTGCATAAAAATAAAAATCCAGGATCAGGTTTGCAAAATATTCCCAAGTTTGTTATCTACAGGATACTATTTCTTGCAATCAGAAAATCCTTCTTGTTTACCTTCCTATACATTAAAAATTGCAGAATGCAGAATATTTATGGAGACAGTAAACGAGATGTGACAAAGAATGATCTTGAGATGATGAGATATTGTGAGGCGGTTATTAATGAAAGCTTGAGGTTACTACCGCCCACACCACTGGTTGCGAGAGTGGCTGACCAAGATCTCGATATTGGTGAGTTTAAATTAATGTTGCTGCTACCAAGTTGCTGAATGTGGGATGAAATAACAAAGATCTGGAAGTTGGTGGAATTTACTGGATATTGCCATCTACCTTCAGATGGCTATGGCCAGATTTGGCACGAAACTAACTGACAAACATAGTGCTGATAAGTTTTAATTGACTTACAAATGTGCCATTGCATCAAGAATAAGCGGCACCTTTTCCGAGGTCCGGATCCTCCACTTTGAAAAGACAAATTACCTCCTTGTATCATGACTAACAGTAGAAGATCTTGACCTAAATCGACCTTCTAGTTGAAGATAATTATCATTCGATACTTGAATTAAACATTTTAAAAATAATTTAGTACCTATATAAAAAATGTAATCAACAACACAAACAAGTACATTACAAAAAATGTTTTGTATTATCAAATTCCGTTCACACCAGTAAGTTTCTCTAATATTAAATGTATTATAATAATACATTTAATATTAGAGAAACTTACTGGTTGACCAGTGAATAACACTTTATACCATTTTTACATCATTTTAACAATTATAGTGCCCAAAATAATATATATTTCCAAGGGAATATAACCTCAAATCATTTATATTTTTTATAATATATAGTTTGAAAAGAAAGTAGGAGTGATACCAAATTGATTTCAGAGAAAAGTATTGATTGATATTTGATATTTCACGCGTTATGTAGTTTCTGTTGTTTCCAGGGCAAGCTTTGTAAGGAAAGTGGTCCATCTCCTTTGGGATACATTTTTACACATAAGATTTAATTATTTCTGCCTATTAGTAATATAATTTTTTTTTTATTAATAATATTTTATAACAGTGATTAAAATAAAATATCTAGCATAACTTTTTAGGTTCGTGCGTTATTCCAAAAGGTGTTTTATGCTTACCTAATATTTACGGCGCGGGACGGTCGAAGCGGGTGTGGGGCGAAGACGCTGAAGCATTCAGACCAGAGCGATGGTTAGATGGGTCAGCAGTAAGCTCCAATATAGCAGCGTTCAGTATAGGGAAAAGGGCTTGTATTGGTGAGTAATATCTACTTGCTCACAAATATATACCTACGGTAAATAAACTGTAGGGTTGAAACACTTAACTTTTAACATAAACACTCAACATCTATAGAATTATAAAACTTTTTGAACAGAATTTGAGTTATACCTAGGTATTACTGTATTATTCCAACATTAATTTATGTAAACGAGGGTTTGGTAGTTGAATAAAACATGAAAGTAGGACGAATGCGGTTAAAATGAGAGTACTTCGAAAAATCGTTACGCTAGTCGACCATTAGGGTTACTCTTGAATCTCGATATCATGTGAATTGGAAATTAGAATCGTGTTTGTCACTTTAGGTGCTTTTGAACACAGTACTACCGTATTATTAACATTTAGTTACACAAAAATTCAACTAATCCCTTTAAATGATTTATTGTTTACTACGAACTAAATATTAATAATTTGCCAGTATTGTGTTCAAGAGTACCTAAAATGACATATTCGATTCCAATTTCCAATATTGCTTGAATCGAGCTTCGAGAGTAACCCTACATATTCGGAACAGCGAAATCATAGAGACCGCCTCGTTGGTCGAGTGGCTAGCGTACACGCCTAACTACACCGATCATTCGCGAGGCTCGGGTTCGATTCCCGACGGGGGCAGGCATTTGTGTGATGAACATTTAGATGTCTGCATTTCCGGGTCTGGGTGTTTATTACTTCTATGTACTTCTATGTATTAGAATCGTTGACTAACACCCATAACACAAGCATATAATTTGTTTACTTTGGGGTTAGATTCAATTCGTGTAACTTTTCCAGAGATATTTATTTATTTATTTAGTTATTATCGAAAATGATTGGAAAGTGTTAGTGTTAAAATGACAAAGTACGTGCTCTGTTGCTATGGTGATGTGATAAAAATGGCCTATGAAAGATTGGCTTAACAGATTTGCATTATACAATGCGAATGTGGATGGGTCTAGGAAGCCAAGACCTGGCTCGGATTTTAGTTCGGTAATAGCGCCATCTATGTTTCAGACTACCAAAATTTTAAATTTTAGATTTCATTGGTATTGTGGCATGAAAAGGTCTATCTACTACATTCTTCAGTAAGAATATCAAAATTTATGATTTGGACAAGGTTAAGTTATTTCTTTTTCGATTTCTTCATATATACCTATCTTCTGCTTCTTCTTCTGCTTTCGTAAAGGTACGAAGAATGCAGACGGATTTCCTGATGGTAAGAAATTCACGCCGCCTAGAGACAACAAAGGTGGAAATGGTGCGTTGCCAATCTTAGGCCAGGATGTTAGGCCTCGAGCAAAAGTAAGTGTACCGGCTACCTTACCTTCCAAACCGGAACACGTCAAGGGCAAGCGCCGACATTATGACGGCAGGAATAGTTATGGCGGTGGTACCAATCCTGGCGAGTCGTTGCGAGACTTTACCAACCTAGTCAGATGTCACAGTGTTAGTGACGGTAAGCCTATGGGCTATGCTCGTCTTTTACGAGCTGCCTGGCTCAGAAAGGCAGATAGTCTATTCTGCAAAGGAGCCCGGACCAACTTATAAGTGGCTACAACCAGCAACTACAAATTTCACCAAATTAAAACTAATTACATTTATTGTTTTAGGTAGAAAATATGCAATAGCTATAATGAAAACGACTGTGGCGAATTGTGTTCGTGAATTGGAATTCTACGGAGGAAGCGGGAATATCATGTGGAAATTCGAACTCGTGTTTAAACCATGCAGTGGGCATCTTTTTCAAATGCGAAAAAGACAGGACATCTAAATAGGGGAAACGGTATAGTTATTGGCCCCCATACAGTTATTGGCCATTTCGTCTTTAATGCTAAAAAACAAGTGAATCTGCTGCCGGAAGGTAAAAAACAAATGTTAATATGGTAACACTGTCCATGATTGTCAGAAAGTTTCAAAATTAATCCGCTAGGTGTATATGCCATTTTGTATTTGTGAGGGTTTGGGCGGTACATCAGAAACAGGTAAGTTTGTTAAAAAAATATTAAGACGTTACATTTTTTTCATGCCATATTTTTGAAGTTATATAAAACAATACAGTAAATGATATGCAAGCAAACATAAAGTTTTTACTCATAACAAACAGGTTAAAGTGTTTTGTGACATTATTTTGATAAAACCTTAAAATTTTGACGTGTCCAATAACTGTCACGACATTTTTAAAATTTTACAGTAATAGGCCACCTATGCCAACTACTGTGTTTTTTTCAAACTAAGAAAATATCCTTTTTTGTACAGAATTCTTTTCATATTTTCACATTACTCAATCTATTCAACTCTCATAAATTTTAAATGTTTGTAAGTAGTTATTAGCCTAGGCCAATTACTATTCTATTGTTAATATTGATCTATACAAAAAAATAGGCCAATTACTATAACACATTATTTATTTGAGCGTTTTTTTCTATCAGGGTTGAATAATAAAACATCATGCCGAAGACACCGCAATACACCAAAGAAGCCCTAGACGAGGCGTTAGATAAAATAAATATTAAAAGTATGTCGCTAAGGGGAGTGGCAAAAAAATTTGGTATCCCCAGAGCCACATTACAGTTTAAAATAAAAAACCCTACGTCAAAATCGCAATTTGGACCGACACCGTATTTAACACATGATGAAGAAGATGCAATAGAAAAATGGTTGGTTAAAATGGCTCGCAAAGGCTTTCCAAGGAATGCAGAGGACGTTCTGGATTCTGTTCAGAAATTTTTGATTGATAATCCACGCGATACTCCATTTGTAAATAACAGACCTGGCACGGGGTAGCTAAAAGCTTTTTTGAAACGTCATCCGATATTATCTCAAAGAACCAGTGAGGGAGTTACCAAAGCTAGTGCCTGCGTTTCCGAAACTGACATAAAAAAGGAGTTTCTTGAAATCCGAAATTATTTAACTAGTGAAAATCTGCTAGAAGTTATTCAGACTCCACAACGTGTTTTTAACGCCGATGAGACAGGATTTCAACTCTGTCCTTCTTCTGGTCGAGTACTCGCACCTAGATGAGACAAAAATATTTATGCCGTACAATAAGGAAATCCCAAAGAAAACATCACAGTTTTATTTACATTTTCTGCTGATGGCAAAACGTGCTCTCCTCTTATAGTTTTTCCTTACAAACGACTGCCAGAAAAAATAGCGACAACAGTACCACCGCATTGGGGTATTGGACGTAGTGATACGGGATGGATGACAGCAGACGTTTTTAATCAGTTTATTACGGAAGTATTTGCACCATACCTTACCGAAAATAACATTGAAAAACCAGTTATCCTATTTATAGATGGCCATAAAAGTCACATCACGTTACAGCTCAGTTTAACTTGTGAGGAATTGGGCATAGAACTAATTGCTCTTTATCCTAACACCACCCGCATAACTCAACCAGCAGACGTATCAGTCTTTGGCCCTGTAAAAAAAATGTACCGTAAAGTAGTTCGACAGGTTCAAGTAGAAAATGTAGGTGAGATTGTAACAAAGTTAAATATCGCCAATATTTTAAAAACAGTTATAGATAATTTAAAGCCTGAAAACATAATAAATGGCTTTAAAACATGTGGGTTGTGTCCATTTGATGATAATGCCATTGACTACTCGAAATGCTTAGCTACAAAAACCAGTCCAAGAAAATCAAATGAAAATTCTATTGTAGCAACTAAACGAATGTCTCTAGAGGACTTTGAAAAAAATATTGGACCGGAAATGCTAACAAAGTTAAAAGAGCTGCAATATGCGGGTAGATCCTTGAATAACACGTCTCCGACATTGTACAAACTCTAGCAATTTTTCCAAGATGATATACAGACAGGATCTTCATGTCTCCAGTCAGAATCTTACAATACACAAACAAAATCAATCAATAGTGATATACAGGCAACAGATAAAGAGGTTCGCTTACAGTCTAAGAGTCATACTAATATTCCTAAAATGTCTAATTATTTACAAAATGCACCAGCAAATAAAAGGTAATTTATTAGAAATACAGAAAAGAATCCATTTGTTATTACTTCAGTTAATTTTAGAGCAGCAATTGAAAAAAAATAACAAGAGAAACAACAAAAAGAGAATGAAAAAATGGAAAGAAAAAGAATAAGAGATCAACAAGCAGCTATACGTCAAGAAAATGCCCTCAAGAAGACAAAAAAGGTAAAGGTATGGGAAAAAAGACAAAACGTGAAATCGTTAAAGACAGACACGAAAAAGAAAACGTAAAAACAGAATATTATTAATGCGGGAGAAGGAAGCAGTAAAAGCATTAATAATGAGATTAAGAATAACAATAATTTAAATAACAAACCAAAGATATTAACAAACTTAGTAGTAGTTTCATGTGATTCTTGCTGTCACCTAGCTATTAAAAATAAATCAATTAAATGTAGCTCTTGTGATAAATTCTTTCATCGTCATTGCATTCTTGTTAAGCACCGAGTTCGTTTCCCAGATGAGGATGAACTTTCTGATTTTATATGCCATAAATGTTTTTTGTTAGATGACAATTCTGAGTTTTCCGACAATGAAAGTCGTTATGATGAAAACCTGTTTTAATTATATAGGTATATTCGATTTTATTTTTTTGTTTTTATAGTGGCTAATAACTATACGATCTCATGTCCAATAACTGTGATAGAACGGCCAATGACTAAATTTGTCATTTTTGTTTTTGAGTTGATTTTATTAAAAAAGTATAATAAAGAAGTGTATTTTAATAATTGTTATTAATAAATATTTTAATTTTATATCTTAAAACATATTTTTTATTTCTGTCAAGCAACATATAAATTTTATTTTTCAAACAATATGTCTCAGGGTCGCTTATATGGCCAATAACTATACTGGTTCCCCTAGTTCTTGAGATTGGAGTGGAAGGCATATTGCTTTTTGACGCTACAAATTGCAGACAAATTCAAAATAACTATAGGCTTGAAACAATGTAAAGCAGACGCCCGCGTGTCCTTAAGAAAAGTTTCTTTAGCACGGGCGTCTTTCGCGGGAAGGAGGCTAACAAAGAGCGGGCAAGACTCACCTCCCTGCAACGGACTAGGCAAAGAGAGACGTACCTGCGTCCTTCGGCGATTCCAAATTCAAACAATGAACTTACCGGCTTCCGTTTTGTTCACTACATTCAAGAGTTATTTTACTAAATAATAATGCGTGAATCTAAATCCGTAAATGCACTCTGATAAAACTAGTGAAACTCCATAATCTGATCCCCGTCATGAAACGTTTTCAGGAAGGAGGCTCAAGTATCGCTGCTTAACAAAGTTTCAGGTATTTCAACCAATATTTCAGAAATCAGAAATATCCTATAAACTGAATCTATCTTTAAAATTAAATTGTTATTATAGTAGGTAGTAGATCTGTACCCATATGAAATAAAAAAAATAGTAAAAAGTGACCAGCAATAAAATTATATCCACAGGCTTTCAAAAAAATGACGGATGTTTTTTCTTGGAATTCAAAGCTAAATACGGATTTCCGAATGGTAAACTGTAAATTCCAAAGTAATTTAGAACAAAAATTTAATGTAAATGTGTAAGAGATTATTTATAAATTGGTAATATAGCCCATGACATAGATGAATCTAACGAAACAAATTGTGTATTACAAATAAACAATAACAAATCTAGCAAATTTACTTACAGATTAACATGGTTTTTTCTTGAGAATTTAAAATTGTGTTATTTCTTTGCCTACTTTTTTATATTAGAAAGCAAACAAGCAGGCGGTTTTCCTGTCACGCCACCTAAGTGCGTTGCTAACCTGAGACGGGGATGTTAGGCCTTGAACAAAAGTTTACCGGCTACCTTACCCTCCGAACTGGAACATCTCTACGGCAAGCACTGACGTTATGGCGGCAGGAATAGGTAAGGCGCCGATACCAATTCGAGTGAGTCACTGCGAAACTCTACCTTTTACAGTAATGTTAAGTAAAATAACTACTGACACCATAGATGTTAATGGTGATAACTTGAGGCTTGGGTGTTAAGTAAAGCCTCTTTCATAAGTGTACCCAACTATACTACCTTACTTTTACATAAAACTCTGATGCTTAGTTTCTTGCGCAAAAAAGGTTTTAAAAACTTGCTTAATACGATGCTGGAATGGAGCTGATATGGAACTGAGTCCAAGAGTATGTATGTGTGTCTGTTGATAATACTTATTTGTATTTACTTTGTTGTAAGATTCATTATGCTTATTGAAGAGTTCTTTCATTTGTTCATTCATTCACTAAAAGCTCTTTAAACTAATAATTTTCATACCTATTAGTAAATAGCACATCTAAGTAATATAGTATATGATTAATAATAAATCTTTATTATTTTTAACTTTTTACAGGTTTATTCATAAACGTTGTTTAACTTTTAATCACCAATTTAAATAATGTTTTTTTTTTATTCATAAACGCTATTTAGAGTTAATCATTTGTTTAAATATACTCTTAAATCGCTGTCACTTTAAACAACCTCGGACCCTTGTTTAAAACCTTAATCAACAAAATGGCTGACTGAATTTCAAACAGCTGATTTTATATGTAATGACAAAATGCAACAAATAGCCATTTTATATGGCTTATTTGTGTATTCTTATGAATTTTCTATAATACGCGCATTGAAATATTTTGATATCGTTGAAGTTTGGACAAGTTTAGACGGGATATGTTGGATTTTGGAACAATATAGGACTATAATAACATGTTTTATTATGGAGATGGCCAATGACTCCTATGAAGAAACGAATGGTTTTCCAGAGCATTATTGTATGATATTGGAAGCAAAAAAGTAGACAGATTTTCTGATGGTGAGAATTTCACGCCGCCTAGAGACACCAAAGGTGGCAATGGTGAGTTTCCAACCTGAGGTTGGGATAT
>NJDC01003127.1:357246-373236 GCA_002245475.1 Calephelis virginiensis
CATATTAATGTTAATCTTGTGTATTTTTGTCGCCAAGATCCATAATTGCTTTGTATGAAAAAAACAGTATATTGCTGACGTATTTTAGCATACATGGCCCCTTAATATGACCATTGAAAACGTCCATGTCTATGCCGCTAGCTTGAAGGCTTTCTTTTATCCAATGACTTGAGCATTGAGATGACAATTGAGAATAATATGGTTTTCTGCAGCCTATAAATAAATGATCATATTTATCGGATCATATCTAATTATTTTAGTGTTTTTTTTAAGTACCCCTGAAGACCTCTACCAGAGTATTTCCAGGTCTTCTATCTAAAAATGTACGTTTTATTGATTAGGCATAGCTTTAATAATATCAGATATTGTAATGAAAATAGTTTTATACTTGAATATTGCTTGATTTTATAAAGAATAAAAAAAAATACACGCAATGTGCACCCACTAAAACCAACAAGTTCAGTGTTTTTTTAAAGAGTATCTAGGCTTACCTTCATTAGACTCAATTTCTGCCAAATAATGTAAAACAATACCCGGATCCCAAATGGTCCAAATCTGATGTGATTTGGGTATTGCAGGCTAAAACTGAAAACTTTCCACAAATTTCAACCTCCTTATTGTCAGATAAATTATTTAAAAAGAGCTAGAAGGCGGACTTGTAAGCAAAGACTACAATAGCAGCAACGTGTAAGAATTGATAGTACTATGTGTAGCCCCAGTGTCAAAATCTATGTTAAAAAAGATTTTACTGCCGGAACTGATGCATGTGTGTAATTGTATCCCTATGACCTGCAAAATGCTATCTATGATTTGACACAGGAGTAATATTGCCTGTAAGTATTGTGAGATAATTTTTTTAACATTATTTGTATATATCTAGATGTAAATCCTTGTGTATGTAATACTTGCCTAATTATTTTACAACAACTAGAAATAGCGTTCGGTGGAGCTTGTGAATATTCCCGAAAGAGGATTTAAGTAACTTGTTACGGGATTTAAAATAAGTTTTATATAAACAGGCAACCATGCCTCGGTTGGTCAGTATGGAACAACAACAAAAACTGCGTTATCGTTTAATATTTTATGGGTTACTTTTAAAATCATTGCAAATAGCAGAAAGGCTTATTTATACCAATTCGTCGACGTCATGGTAAAGTCATCAAGAATACTACTAAATGTATAATTAGCTAATTCTCATTCGGTATCTCTAAATTTTTTAATGAAAAAATATGGGCATCTCTATTTTCTTTAGTATTAATGTACGAAGCAAATAACCAAAATTTTCCGCCTTTCACACCTTGTCAAAATGTCACGTGATATTTTATTTAAATCTTAGTCTAGCCTTTATTGAACACCGTCCATCATTTGTATTATTTAAATAGCCGTAATATTATTTAAACGTAAAAGTATTTTACAAATCTCTAATTTGTTTGCACAATACCTCGCATTCTTTGCTATTTTGTTTTGCAAGAACCCCAACCTAAAGTAGGTATGTGAAAATGATTTTATTTTAAATTGGTTTAGTCTCAAACATGAGATACCATTATATATATATCTAGCTGACCCGACAAGTTTTACAATTTTAATTTGTCTTAATACAATTTTAGTAAAAATATGGGGGTGAGTCCCCTTTATCACTTAAGGGTATGAAAAATAAATAGCAGATTTTCAGACCTACTGAATATGCATCCAAAATTTAGTGAAAATCAGTTAAACATATGGCTGGAGGAGTAACTAACATTGTGACAATATACAGTATATATATAAGATGCAACACCCGTCAGTTTATATCTGGCTTAAGATTTTTTTGTTTTTTAAATAAAAATGAAGCCTAAAAACTGCACACTGTGTTTAAAATGAAAGGCTCCTTTCTAGGGCTAATTTGACAACCAAGTCCTACAATGTTATTGCAGATTTTATGCAGACAGTGCTTTAGTGACTAACCTATACAAAAAAAATATATCGCAATATTAAAAGAAATAATCGCTTTTGATCCTCAATGATTCACTAGTTGTTTTAATAATGTGAAAACATTAGGTGTATTGCATAAAACAAACGGTAAACAATTAAATTCAAGTAAAGAATCATTCTAATTAAACCTTAGCCTCTTTTTAAGAGACTTTTTAATGGAACCAAACAAAAATAAGTAAGCATCATTTCAATCTAACGCTATGTATCAATCATCCATACTCTACTTCAGGGTTGTGCGATAATTTTTCATTTTAAAATGACTTGATTTTACAAATTTGTTTAGTATTTTTAAATTTAAAATAAACCTCTTCTCAGTTTGGTTTAGACACAACGTGCCTGATAAAATTTGTGAGATCATATTCACAAATAAAAATTGCATTTATTTTTAACAACTTATTGATGTCGTAGTCAAAATTTACGTTAATCGGCTGATTTTGGACAAATGCTAGGGTTGTCAACCCTATGTGGGATAGGCAAAACACGTTTATAACCTAGAATCCACGTCAATATAGTGGGATCTGTGGTGATCTCAGCCCAAGCGTGAGCAAAATACTGCAAACTTTTTTTTATATGGCATATTTATCAAATAAAATTAGGCAAGAGTCATTTAAGGATTTTAAGTTGTTTTAACCTACACGTTAAGGTCTAGTCATCAATAGATTGTAGTTATTAGGAAATAGATTAATCCTTCAACAGCTTTTTTTTCTAACCTCCTTCGGAAGACCTTTTTGCAAAATGTCTTGTTATCTGATGGATATATCTTAGGAGGACCTAACTCCAAGTATTTCCAAAATATCTACTTCTAACTCCAGTTTCTCGCAGACTGTCAGTAACACTGCTATCAGTAACGTGGTTGTGGCGATGTAGGTTCTGCACAATGAACGTCAACGACAGTCTCAATGTTTAACTCATTGTTAAACTCAATAAATACGGGATTAAATGTAATAAAACCACTCGGTAATGACGGAACGTGTAGCCATCTGACAATAACTGAAACAGAGAACACAGAAACCGTAGTCAGCAGAACACATCAATATGTATGACCACTCAATCATCCTTCTTCAGTCTTGTTTCTAGATCCAGGTGCATGAATACCAGACAACTAGTTATAGTAAAGGTAACTGCCCGTAATTAGCAGCACACATTTCTATTATGCACAGAAACTAGGTCAATAAAAATTAAAACGACGGTACCTGCCCGTAGTCAGCAGAACACATCAATATGTATGACCACTCAATCATCCTTCTTCAGTCTTGTTTCTAGATCCAGGTGCATGAATACCAGGCAACTGGTTATAGTAAAGGTAACTGCCCGTAATTAGCAGCACACATTTGTATTATGCACAGAAACTAGGTCAATAAAAATTAAAATGACGGTACCTGCCCGTAGTTAGCAGAACACATCACTCAAACGTCTGACTACCATGTTGCTCCTAGATACAGGTGCATGAATACCCGAAAAAAAAATTATAATTAAGGTAACTAGCCGTAATTAGCAGCACATATCAAGCTACTCAAAAAATAATAAAGGTTATGTAGAATTTTGTATTTTGGCAAATAAATTTCTACTTACAGTTACACCTTTTCAAAAGAGGATTCGACAAAAATACGTCGTTTTGGTTTATTTAAAGTTCCTGAAGTCTTGCAATCTTTCTTTACATTTTAGTTTCACATTCACTGTCGCCTCTGTTTCCCCTTTTTCTCCCCATGTTAAAAGTTAAACTCAAATAATATTTAAAAAAAACAAATAAGTAAGTATCTTCACGCCCATATCCCCGAAGAGGTAGGCAGAGGTACAACCAAGGCACCCACGACTAGCCGAAGACACTAAGTCCCACAATGTGATAGGTGGCAAGCCTATCGCCAACCGGTCACATTTCCAATCCCGACCAACATTTTTTTTTATTAGAAAATTGGAAAAATGCAATTTTCTTTTTGTTGGCCGACCCGGGATTCGAACCCAGGACCTCATGCAGTCAAGTCCAACACCCGAACCGCTAGATCACAGAGGCGATAAAAAAAACAATTTCTCAAGAACTGTAGACGTGCGAAGGCCTGAGCGCGGACACATGGAATGGCGAAATACCGGGAGGGGGGAACGTTGAAGAATCGTTGGTGGTGGGGCGTTAACGACCGAACGATAACGCGTTATCGTACGACAATAGGACCGGACATACTCGTTGATAGTCTCAATTGTTTACTAAATTTTAAACAATTGACATCTATAAAAAATCCGTGTGAAAGGCCGGTGCGTGGGGCGTTACTACAACATGTAAAATTAAATCGCAAAGAATGAAGTCGTGTAACATTATTACAGTTAGCAGTATCTCTTTCTCAACCTATGGCAGGGAAAGATCTTAGCCAGTGGCGACATCCGCACTAGGCAGCGATCCGAACAAATCCGAAACGTGAGACTCACGAACGGTGTCTATAAAAAAAACGCTGCTTCTATTTTAAAGTCGTCTCCTTATCTGCGATAGGTTCGCTTATCGCAGCTACGACGACGATATGAAAAATACAATACCGCAGACCTGCAAGTGCACCTGTTGTTCACTTGTAGAAAAGAAACACAGCGCAACTTTGGCACCAGCTGTTCTTGTGACCATAGCAACTATTGGTAGACTAGTTAATAATTACGTTATATTCACGTTTGCCAACAGGTATCTAAAACTTAAATATTTACGCAAGACTCGATTAATTAAAAGAAAAAAACAAACTTCCATCGAACCTACGTCAAAGTCATAGAGTAATATTAAATTTAACATCGACGTCACAATAGAAAATAAAGCTTGCGCCTATGCGATGCAATGTGAACCAAACGCCGACGATGGAAAATAATAAACAGATGTACAATAAGCCTTAATTTTGCTAATTCCGCGTAAGCAGTGTAACTGTTGTGGCAAATAATCCTCCAAACGACAAATCTTTAATGTGACAATTTAAATTGTCACATCTTTAATTTAAGAACGTGACAATTTATATTGTTTACCGAGCTCTTCCTATATTCGTGTTCTGGTCGCGGAGGTGGGTGGTGGGAACGCCAGTTAGGCTTGTCAAATTCCGTGTCGCTTGGAGGAGTTTTTGCTCCAACAGTTTTTTTTATGTTATATGAAGGCAAACTAGCAGACGGATTTCCTGATGGTAAGAAATTCAAGCCGCCTAGAGACACCAAAGATGGTAATGGTGCGTAGCCTTTTGCCATTTTGCATCTGTTATAATGGATTTCCACAAAGTAACACCTAGTTCAATAAAATAGAACAGTGTTAGCTTTGAATGACAGTCTCAATGATGTTATTTGTTAACATGATTGTAAGGCTTAATAAACAATTTGAAATCTAAGTCACTTCCAAGTTGTAAGAGACTACACTTTATTATTTAAAATCCAACATAAGTATCTTCACACCCATATACCCGAAGAAGATTTGTCGTTTGGAGGATTATTTGCCACAACAGTTACACTGCTTACGCGGAATTAGCAAAATAAAGGCTTATTGTACATCTGTTATAATGGATTTCCGCAAAGTAATGCCTGATTCAATAAAATAATAAAAATGTTATTTTTACTTTTTTACAGCAACCCAAGCCCCAAATATTCGTGCTAATAACTGCGTGTCATGCGACACTCACAGTAAGATAGTCAAGAAGGGCAGGCCCAAACGCATCTTCCCCAATGACATGGAATGAATGACATCTGCCGAAGTAGTAAATTTTAATAAAATGATGTAAAACAATAATTTTTGTTATGAAAAATAGTAAAAAAGCAGACAGATCTTTTACTATTTTTCATATAACATAAATAAATTTAATATAAATAATCCGAATAATTACAGATATATGTTTGTTTCTCTTATTATTTTAGCAGATGCGTTCATTTACCCTTTTTTTCTATTCGATATTTATCATAATTATCGTTCGTAATCTCCAATCGTGCCTCGTAGCTGACACACACACACTTTTTTTTTATTTTCTTCTGAAAAAACTTACATCTAAATTACACAACTTTCGCCAAACTGTGAAGCAGTTTTATGGCGATGCGCTCAGATACACACTATTATTATTATTAAATTTGCTTATATGCTTTGCTTACAATTACAAATTGTATTAATTACAGTCTCTGTTTTAAATTTACTTGCTTATATATTAAATCGTGCAGCTTACATATTTTCTAAAATTTTTAGGAATATATTTTTCATTTTTAAGTAGCCTATCTTTAATTTATTGTCCTCGAGGGGAAAGGAATATTAATTACATAATTTGGGAGTTATATACTCGATTGTTCTTTGTCCATAATATTTTTTGCTGTATTTAAAGACTTAATTTATTTTACACCTTATTGGTCCGAGTCCCCCGTGTAGAAAAGACCATCTGCATTTCTGCCAGACACCTCTAGCACAGGTTACATAGGCCATTACCAACATAACCACTGGTGATAGAATGCTGTGCAACTGCCCGGGTAGGGATTCACCTCCTTAACTATTCCTACCACCATAATTACTCTGACATGTTCCGGTGTGGATAGGGTAGCCGGTAGACTTGCACCATAGGCCCAACATTCCGGCCACCACAGGACAACGACGCACCTGTGACATCTATGGTGTATATGGTGTTTACCATCAGGAGATCCGTGTGCTTGTTCGCCGCCCTCGCAAATAAAAAAAAACGGTGTTATTTGATATATTTATTATTTAAATATAAAATGCATTACTTACAAAATATATTTACTTTAACATATGAACCAAATACAAAAAAGATTCAAAAATATTTGATACAATATAAAATTCAAGTTATAATTTTATGTAGAATTAAATGCTTCATTTTGATTTAGATCACAGGTTGAGTTTATCCGAACTTACAGTTCGGTTGAGAGCTTTGGTTCATAGATAACACTGATCTCTGCATAATAATGGATAGGGTATTACAAAAATATTAAGTGTATACTAATTTCATTTAAAAAACTAAAAACAATATTCGATTTATTTTTAGATCCATTTTCAATTCCTAAAAGTTTTAAAAAATCAGATCCGATTTTTCATTATTAAAAAAAATTACGCCATTTAAATTAACGCAGATTCGAATCCAGAAATCATTAGTAGAGGTTGCTTTTCAATCTCGATTTCATGTGTCATTTCAGGTTAATTCACCATGAGTTGGTATATGGTGTTGAAATCTATGACACTTTTGTTCTAAAAAATGTAATATAAAAATAGTTTACAGAAACGGTAGCAAGTAATAAACAACTATAGTAAACTTGACCAGTGGTAAACTCATGGTAAGGGCTCTAAACACAAGACCAGCGAATCATTATAGTTTAGTTAATAACAAACAACAAATAATTATTAAATCATCGGATTCGGTAAATCTCTTTGAAATAAGATTTTAATAATACGCTTGTATTGGAACACAAAGAGTATCTAACATGGCATATCTGATTCCAATTTCCAATTTGCATGAAATCGAGATTCTAGAGCAGCGGTCGCCAATCCGCGGCCCGCCGACGTCTGACTTGCGGCCCGTGAATGTTTTGTAAATAAATTATAAGCGTCAAAATAAATGCATGAACGTTCCGCGGTTGACCACATAATATACAGCGTATAAAGTGAAGTCAGTCTTAAGAACGCGCTTCTCTCAGCCCATTTTCGTTTTTTTTATGGGATATAACCGATTATACGTAGGAATATTTAGCTTCTAGGGTATCATGAGTGTGGCTTTAGTTAATTTTTGCCGCCTTGTCACTCTTGCCTACTAAAAGGTTGCCGACCGCTGTTCTAGAGTAACCATATTAAAATAACTAAAAAAATGAATTGACTCCAAAATCAATTTTGCACAAAACCCTAAAACCCAAAACTCAAAAAAATCTGGAATGAGTACTTTTTCAGATCTCAATTAGTCATATATAACAAACATTATAACTGCCAACTCATATGAGAATAATTCTACTATAATTATTATATGAAGCTTTTTGTCCAGGATTGGACCCTCACCGCCTAGTTATAGGTGTTCTGGTTACACCTCCGCCTACTACTACTACTTCTGGATGGAAAACGGACGTAAAGTTAGTACATAAGATTTGATCTTTTACTGCAACAAACATTTAAATCGGCAGCAACAGTTGCAGATGAAATTATTTTTTTATTACACTTAATTTTCATTCCTCTTTGAACATTTTAATTTTATCACTTTAAAATTACTGAAAAATTTATTTGCTATATTACTATCTTCGTAATTCATAACTTTATATAAAAATATATTTTAGTTTTCAACGATTAACAGTTAAAATAAATATAACATTATATTATAATGTAATTGCACTTATCATCGATTTTTAAATCATACTTTGAATACCTATCCATAAAACGGAGATCAGTGTTTTAGTCCCTAATGTTTGCCGCCCAATTCCCTACACGCTGCATCATTAATGAAACCGAGGGATAACGTCCGCCCTTCGCTAACGTAACGCGCGTTACGGTTACGTTTAACACGCGTCGCACCGACACTCGACCGCAAACGCACACTGCGTTCACGATCATGCGTTTCCGTATACGCACGAACGCACAACGCAACTTTGTCGTAGAAATCTAAATCAGCCGCAATATGTAGTCGCGGTTCTAGTTGCAACTTTGCGTTTGCGTTAAGTTCCGCGATACCCGTAACGCGTGCGTCACTTTCCGCGATAAACGCACCACGTAACGTAAGCAAAGAACGAGCTGTCCGAGACCAAAGTGATACTTGGGCTTGTCCATCCAAAGCCATAGACAACGCTGCTCTTCTTTCTACCCTCAAGAAACTTCCACCCAATAGTGGGATGTGGGATACAACGCTGGGCAAAGGTTGTAGAGTACGCAGGACTGGTGTGGGCTCGCTCGCTGTCCCAGCCCACACGTGGGACAGCAATTCAGCTTGTCCATTAAATAGAGTTATTTCCCTCAATCGTGAGCCCGCCACTGATAATGCTAGACCCCCTTCCATGGTCTCATCTTCAGAAGGTTCCTCAGAATCTGATGAACCAGCAAACGATTCCAAACCTCGAGTCCAAAGGTCCACCTATAATAAAATACGTTAGTTCAAGTAAGGTTCTAGAACATTTCGAAAATAGAGACGATTAAAATGTCTTTAGGTTTCGCTTAAAACCAACCAATGTAATTAAACTTACTGCTAGCAGATCGTAAGTGGAGTTGTCAGCTAATGCAGAAGCAGTGAGCAGCACTCGTCCCCTCCTTAACATCCCCCCACTGGCCAACTGCACAGACTGCAGCGCTGTTTTCCAACCTTCTGCAGCACCAGCTTCACGCAATAGCACTGATGATGTTCCTGCACATCGCAGTAATATATGGAACGAATTATACGATAATTAATTTTAGAGCAAGGGTTTTGACTAAAATAAATAGCTGAATAATAAACATCTTCCATCTTCTAGTTGAGCTGTTGCAAAAGTAAACACACAAATTCTTTTGCTGCAAGGAAAGTCTGAGTATTACGTAACGAATTTCGGGTGGTTAATATCATTTTATGTAAGTGATATGGGAGTATGGGAGTAAAGGTGCGAAAAATGACTTATGTAAAATTGTTTTTTTTAATTAAACAATAAAGACTAGCCCCCTTTACTAATTTAACTTACGTGCCCATTGATCTGATGTGTAACTTAATTTTTTGTTAGCAAAAGTGAAGTTACTCACCAGATCAACGGGCGCGTAAGTTTTATTAATTAGTAACGGGGTAAGAATTTAAATATATTTTAGCGCCTTACTTTACGCAAGTTACATAATTGCAAATTATAAGAATGAACACTATGGTGCCACAAAATGGTAGGTATCGTTTAGGGAGGGGGTACAAAAACACCTTGCAGCGCATTGGACACGGGTGAAGGAAGGCTCAAAAATCTTCAACAGTTCAGTTACGTAATACTTGAAAGCTTGATTTACACAAGTATTCATAAACAACACTATGAGGTCCCATAGTGCCCACTAACGCATAGGGACAGTCAAACCTATTCATAAACGATACTTGAGTGAATGCAACCACTATGCATTTGTTAAAATCGACACATAGTTAAAATAGTTACCGAGCTACTTTAAGGAACGTCAAGTTGTTTCTGTGAAGTCAAAATTATAACGTTGTTTATTTGTAACTATTGTAAGTTAATAATTAATAGGTACTAAAATAATTACCTAAACGGATTACAGAAGTGAGGAAGAGTTTATTAATTTATTTTAATAAAAGAGTAAAACGGAAACTTATTAAAAAAAAATTAAACGTTATTTCCAAAATCAAACATCACATATCGCCTCTGTGGTCTAGCGGTCCGTGTGTTGGACTTGACTGCATGAGGTCCCGGGTTCGAATCCCGGGTCGTCCAACAAAACGAAAATTGGATATTTCCAATTTTCTAATGAAAAAAAAATGTTGGTCGGGATTGGAAATGCGCCCGGTTGGCGATAGACTTGCCACCTATCACATTGTGGGACTTAGTGTCTTCGGCTAGTTGTGGGTGCCTTGGTTGTACCTCTGCCTACCTCTTCCGGGATATGGGCGTGAAGATACTATACTATACTATAAACACCACATATACAACACATCAAATACCACATACACAAATAACAGGCGAACAAAAAAATAAAATAAATATCAGTTAATTACGGCCATCAACAAAATAGGTTATTTCGATTTATAATCTTAATAATTTTATAATTATAATATATAATTAATTCGATAATGTATTTTTATTCATACTCTGTTAAATTTTTTCTTGTATTGATTTATTTTATTTTATTACTTTTTGCTTAAATTATGTCTAATATTTATTTTTCTCTTTGGTTTTGTTACGTACAAAGTTATTCTGTTCTTGCCTTTAATTTTATTTTGTAATTGTTTGATTTCCTGTCTTTCCTGGTTGTCTGGTAGATATTGCTTTGAGCGATAAGACGGCCATTTGTACATTTTTGTAATATTTTTGTTCTGTATTTTTGTTTGTGTTTATATTGTACAATAAAGAATAAATAATAATAATAATAATAATAACATTTTACTATGGTTTGATCATTGACATGATATGTCCACAGCAGAGTAAATTGCGCAACAATGAACGGATAAATCACAGAACAATACTATTGTTTATAAATTGGCTGACTTGAGGCAAGGAACGCAAAGCTAAATGTGGTAATACGCACAGCGTTGTTTCATTACTTAGCCAAGTATGCTTTTTGAACCTCAGCCTACCTCTTCAATAGGCAGAGGCACAACCATTTGGGGATATGGGAGTGAAGATCGCTTAACTTAGGTTTAAGATAGAGACTGCGTGGTAGATGTTAATTGTACAATTCCCATAGCAGCGACAATCGTATGTGAGTCTTAAATATACCTGCAACAGCTTGAGCGTCCCAGCCGCCTATCTCCGGTGGAAGAACCCTCAACAGCCTCTTCAGCTTGGGATAGTCCGGAGCCAGGGAATGGAGCCTCTGCCATAACACCCTTCTAAGCTCTGGTGGTGCAGAGCGTAGCTCCCACAGGAGAGGCAGCAACTCCAGTAGTAGTAACGGGTCTGGTGCACTTCTTCGCAGTAGAATATCTAATGCAGCTGCACGTACTTCTAGTGAGGACGGTCCACGCGCTATCAAAGATAGCCTATAGAGACGTTTCTGTAAACACCACATTAATAATATAAAAGTTTGTTCGTTTGTCTGATGTTTACGCTATAGCATCTAAATCTAAAAAAATAGTGATTTACATAAATTAATAATCAGTGTGTCAGCGACAGGTTTGCTAGACCAATTTTTTCTTAAGCAATAGTTCGTGAAATTGTTAATAGGAGTGCTTTGCAGAGAAAGGTAGAGCGTGAGAGCCAGGCGTCAGCGCCAAACGTTCAAATACGTAACAGTTCATAACTGTGATAGAACTGTTTAAAGCACCGCTTCTAAATAAACTAGTGCGCTTTTTTAGTTTGTTCATTTCTGACCCTTATTTAGCACCCAGCTCTACGTTTTTGCCGCAGCCGCAGTTTTAAAACGAGCCAATGATATACCTTACATTAAAATTATTTTATGGCAATCCGTTCACTCGTTTTTATAGTGCTCCAAAATACTGAGACAAGATTATTCAACACTGTATTTACCTATAATGTTTTAACACTAAAAATAGCCTTTTATATTTTTCGCCTTAATAGGTTCAAATTTAAAAAAAAATCTCTTATAAATTAATATGTTACACATATTCAGTTCCTAGACTAAAACAATACTTAATTTGACAAAGACAATCAGCTTTTAAGACTTTTAAATTATTTTAATTTTAGCACTTTTTCCGTGCTTTCAAAATTTCATTCTTCCACTAACTAACTACGGACCGAGATATTTGGGACCTAGTTCGTGTAATTCATCTATGGAAGCACTCTTTCGAAATTGTTCTTCGTAAACTACACATGACTAATTTCAAGTTGGTAATGTTCTGGGTACCAGCAAACCTTTAGAACGATAAGGATCAAAAACCTTAGACTATAAATATATAAGAACCTTTGTTAAGGGTTACCTCATTCTGCAACTCGGTTTCCGGCAACGCGTCCATGGCGTCTAGGGCTGCCAGTGCCACTGCCCGGCTGCCGCGTTCAGCATTTTGCAGTAACACCGCAAACGTATCAGGTCGTTTGAGGTTCCCCAGGGCGTACAGTTGGCCACACTTGCATTCGTCGTCCTAGAGAATTAAGACATCATTTTTTTATATAAATAAATATTCCTATACAAATTACACAAATTGAACGACCCCAAAGGCAAATTATATGCTTGCATTACGGATGGTAGTCAACGATACTGATACATATGAATATTTATATAGATACCAGAATAAATTTAATAAACACCCAAATCCGGAAATGTAGGCATCTAAATGTTCATCACGCAGATGTTCGTCCCCATCAGGAACCGAAACCAAGCCTTGTGGTTACCGACTAAAACCAGTCGGTGCGATTAGGGTTAGATTAAGGTAACCAGCGGATCGGAACGCGTCAACTCACTGAGAAGATCCGGCGAAAGAAACTTAGCAGGCTTTTCTTTTTCCTTGTAAGTGTAATTTACAAAAATATATTACATATCGTCGATGAAATACCAATACCTCCTAACTGACAATTTTGTCCAAAATTACTTTTTTATTGCAATAGACATAAAACTCATATTCACATAGATGGAATTCACTCCTATCTAAAACTTCTTTACCAATAAGCTTCCTGAGTTATGCAAAAATATCTACTAAGTAAAATAATTCATTCGTTCGTTAGTATTTTAGGGAAATATCTCCTAAGTGTAAATTTAGATTCTTAACACTTAGGAGGTATTCGTACTTCATCGACGATATATAATTTGTTGAGATTGGTATAAGGAGCAATTAATCCCAAGCATTGTATACGCTTGTATGTCACTTAATCTAGGTTAGTTGGAATAACTAAATTAATAATGTGAATTCATGCGAAACTGACACTCAGCACACAGAGCCCTTAAGGATAGCGCTCATTCGGACGGGCCGGGGCGGGGCGCGTCGCAACTCAATAATCCGCCTAGATCGCTTTCGCACATTTTGTATGGAGCAACGCCCACTGTGCCGGGTCGCATCAGCGCGGATTCCCGCTCGGCACCTCGCGCGCATCATCCGATGCGGCCTACAGTCACCAAAGATCACGATGTCACTATTAAGAATAGAGCACTAATGGCATTTTTGACACTAAAGTTTCATATAACAACCACTAGTGGCGCCACTTTTCATACTTAACGATTTTAACGTCTAGTCGCATCTCTATTTTTTTGCTCTACTCTTTGACGCTGAAAAACAGAAATTCGCGGATGCGTATGCTATGCAACGCGATGCGCCCTGACCAAACACGCTCCGCCCTGTCAACAGTGGGCACTATTTAGCCATACTCGCTAGCGTCTCGTAACTTATTTGTATCAAAAAACTTTGAACAGCACCTCTACTGGTAACTAAAAAAACTAATTTTTCAGGGCAAAAATGTAGATTTCAAAACATGAATTACCTTGCTTAATCTATAGTACAGTACAGTAGTATAGTTATAGTACACATGGTACAGGCTTAGATGTATAGTCTCTTTGATATCCAAAATACACTGTGTAAATGATAGCATAACGAAAAATGCAATCATGAATTCTGTACATGATATGGACATGCATATGTATTTGGAATTATGAGTCGGATTTTTCATGTATTTTTAAAAAAAAATAAAGTATCTTCACGCCCATATCCCCGAAGAGGTAGGCAGAGGTACAACCAAGGCACCCACGACTAGCCGAAGACACTAAGTCCCACAATGTGATAGGTGGCAAGCCTATCGCCAACCGGGCACATTTCCAATCCCGACCAACATTTTTTTTTATTAGAAAATTGGAAAAATCCAATTTTCTTTTTGTTGGCCGACCCGGGATTCGAACCCGGGACCTCATGCAGTCAAGTCCAACACTCGCACCGCTAGACCACAGAGGCGATAAAAAAAATACATTTATTTTTTATTGATTTGACTATGATTTCATTAATACTATATAACGCAATTCGATTTTTATTTAATATCTAACAAATAACACATTTTACCAAAAACAAGCAATGTAATAAAACAGCGTACTAGGTCGGCACTTACAGCTCGCAACGCGCGGCTTAAAGCATACAATTTGTTCGCTATATATATATATAGCGGGCTGAAAAACTGCTAAATATTTAACCACTTGTTTCCGACAAAAACTGTAAAAGGAATTTTGAAGTATGATATGTATCTAAACAACCACTGAAATTTTCGTTACGTTTTCAAATACACCATGTATAAAACAGAGCCTTTGCTCCATACCTGGCATCGTGCAAGGTCCTTGATGATGAGGTCCTTCAGCGCGAGCACGGCGGGGGCGGCGGGCGGCAGGCGGGCGGCGGCCGAGGCGGCGGCTTTCCGGGCTTCGCCCTCCGCCGGCCCACCCAGTTTGGACAAAGCCTCCACTGCACTTTCCTACAATCAAATCATTTGTATTCACCCCCGAATAAAACCTCTGCGATTAAAAAGGGCAACTTTCTTCAATCAAAGATATTTTTGCTTAATGGACTATTGCAACACTTCGACTTTAAGTGGGATTCTTTCTTGAAAACCTGATCATATTCGAACCAATATATTTTTCGTGAGTTACAATTTTCTAACAAAAAGAATGTTTAAACTTAGAAACAACTCGATGCGATTTGCAGATAGTTTTTATGATATTCGAATAAAAAAATATTCCTGTCATTACATAGAAAAAGTGTTTTACTATTGCATGATATTATGAATGATCTTCATCGGTGCCTATTAAGGGAGTACGTTAGTGACATTATAAAGAAACAGTGCCGAAGTTTACCAGCATAGCTTTCGATAACACAAACTCAATAATAAAATAAAGATAATGATATAAATAAAAATAATAGTTAATTTAAAAAAAAACACACCAGTGTAGCCAATGCCGAAAAAAGTTGAAATTAAATAAAATAATACAAATATATCATGTAAAAAGTGAGTAAAAGTTGATAGACTTGCATATGTAATGAAAATTACTCATAATAGGGATTCCACATGGATTAAAACATTAGTTTGCATCAGTGTGGAACGTAGATTTAATGTAACGTGTTGGTCCGGGCCCCTTGGCAGAATAGACCATCTGCCTTCCTTGCCAAGCAACTCGTAAAAGACGAGCATAGGCTTACCATCACTAACATCGTGACATCTAACTAGGTGGTAGAGTAATGTAAATAACGTCATGACGTGTTCCGGTTCGGAGGGTAAAGTAGCCGGTAAACTTAGTTTTGCTTGAGGCCTAACATCCCGACCTCAGGTTGGCAACGCACCATTACCACCTTTGGTTTCTCTAGGCGGCGTGAATTTCTTACCATCAGGAAATACGTCTGCTTGTTTGCCTTCCTATATCATAAAAAAAATTGATTTGTTTCCAAGTTTCCACCAAGGTCACCTTTGTAAGGCGTGATTGGGGCGTGATTATAACAGTCTGGATGATGCTTAAGTCTG
>NJDC01003127.1:373705-385704 GCA_002245475.1 Calephelis virginiensis
CAGGCATCTCTCATCCATTACATCAATCAATTCATTCATTTTCGCTTCCATTCTCCCTCTCACATTCCACGTGCCTATTTGACACTCTCCACTCCTCGATTCGTCTGTACGGGCCTGGCGTGATGGGTGGCGGCCCCCATCGCCGCATCTGCCTCTTTTCGTACCGACGAGGGCGGATCGGTACGCGTCGCCTCCAGGGAACGCCCTAACCCGCTCTGCGGTACTTTTTCGGGCCAGAATTGCAGTCCAATGGACTGGCAGGGATCGCGACGTGCACGCTTCTGGCCAATGACCCCCCAATTATATCGTAATACCTACCTCTGGATGTGGCGCCAGCGCGAACCCATCGAAGTACTGCTGGGCTAGGGGCAGCGGCACGTCCTCGTCCTTAAGCCGCAGCACGGCCACCGCCGCCGACAACGCCGCCGCAGTCCCCGTCAGACCCAGCACGCGACCGAGACCCGCCCTGTACATGCCAGTAGGAAGTTTTGGCCAGATGGAGAGAAAATTTTGCCTTGGGTAAATTTGCCCCTACCTAAATATCTCATCTATAAAAATGTAAATATCCACCACTTACAATCTTTCCGGATCTGTCTCTCTCCCCAACAAGGCCGCTAGTTGAGCAGTCCGCGCTCGTCTCAGCACAGGCAGCAAATCCAGCAACGCAGCCGCTATACCAACTTTGCCACCTTCACCCGCTTCTGCTCCACCCAACGCATCACTAGATTTCTCCACAGCCAACGCAATCTCCGCATCAGTCTAAACAAACAGTACAAAAATATTCACCTTTCATTTTTTGTATATGTATTCACGCCCGTATCCCCGAAGAGTTTAGCCGAGTTACAACCAGGACACACACGACTGGCCAAAGACACTAAATCCTACAATGTGATAGGTGGCAAGCCTATCGCCAACCGGCACATATTTAACCCTGGGCAACATCATTATTATTACATAATTGCAAAACAAGTTATAATTTTGTTGCCCCGGCACAAGGATAGAACCTTATGACGACAAGTCCTACACGAGATAACTAGGCCGATAGGGAGACAATAATTTGCTTTCCCTTTCGTTTTACCATGGTGGCAAATCTATATAATATATATATAAACAGGTTCTTTGCAGCTTGATTTAAAGTTCCATGAAGTTGTTAGGTTGAAAAATGTAGGTAAAATAATCTAATGTATGCAATTTGTGTTTAAATGTGTTAAATGGGTCACGAAAGGCCTGTTTGAAAATTACCGGGTCAGGACAGGACAATGTTTGGGAAACACTGAAATAGACTATCTTTCTGCTTTGGAGAAACTGTCCTGTGTTCGGAGACTTAAATGGGTCATTACCAAAAAGACTACTGATGGCAAAATGGTGTTCGAAATTTGTCCGAGCAGGAATTCACCGCCTTGCAATCATGACTTGTCATATTCCAGTCAGGAGAGTAGGGCATCCGGTGGACCTGACACTTCGGCTTCAGGGCCAATCCACCTATAACATCTGTGGTGTCTTTAAGCCATGGTTGTCTGTTACGGCCTACCAGGTGACCCGTGTGCTTTAATACTATCTTATAACCCTAAAATACATTTATAATAATAAAAAATAATTCCTTAGCTATTAATAAATATTAATACGTGATGCTAAAACTTTGGACCCCTTTGTACGAAAATTGCGTAGACGCTGGAGCATAAAATTTGGCACACTTATAGTTTATGCGTAGGAGAAGTGCAGAACGCTAATATATTTCAATAACAATGGCTATAAAGTACATTAAATCAATAAATAAAGCATTACCCACACTACGATGCATTTGAAACACACACAAACAAATATATTGATGATAAGGATAAAAGATCACAGATGGCCCACTAAAAAGTTTGGAAACAAAGTAGTTGGTCTTGAGAAATGAAGATGGCGTTCTTATCAACAAGATATTAATATGAATTATGGTCGAATTTCGACCAATGGGCGACCACTAGTACACATAACAGAGAAAG
This sequence comes from Calephelis virginiensis, assembly GCA_002245475.1. Taxonomy (NCBI): domain Eukaryota; kingdom Metazoa; phylum Arthropoda; class Insecta; order Lepidoptera; family Riodinidae; genus Calephelis; species Calephelis virginiensis. Next base: position 375,694 of record NJDC01003127.1, read on the forward strand.
GGCCTGTTCCGTTGGTTGACGTGGAAAGATTGACAGATGAAATATTAGCAATACAGATATACATTGCGAATGTGAATGGATAAACGAGTACCTAGATACCCCGAAAGAACCAGATTGACATTCCAAAATCAAAATGATCAGGGTTTTTTCCCGAGGATGGTGTCAAGAGTCTCCAAAACCAGCGTTTTGTATTAAAAGGCTAATAAATGTGAAACTAGGTAGGTCTGCCATGATCGTGACATTTGGCACTCGATACTATCTGTCTACCACGTAAAGGACTTAGACAAAAATTACACTGTTTCAATAGCCCTCGCCAAAACTTCTATTTTATACATGTTATGTTGTAAGAACCAGCTCGAACACGTCAGCTTAAAAAAAAACAAAAAAATAGCGTTTAATAGTTACTAGCGACCGGTCCCGGCTTCGCACGGTTACGAAATATACATATAAACCGTCCTCTTCAATCACTTTATCTATTAAAAAAACGCATCAGTATCCGCTGCGTAGTTTTAAAGATTAAGCATACAAAAGGCAGAGGAAGCGACTTCTTATTTTTATACTATTTTGTTTAACATGTAAAAATTCAATAACAATAATTACAAGACCGAAACATTTCAAAATATCTAATGTAACAGCCGCGAAACCGGCAAAAATTATAAAAAAAAACACATAAATTCGAACATCTCGAAAAAGGATGAATTTAGGTCGACTTGCCACGTATAGATAAGATTTTTTAATTACTAATGTGTTGCCAACCTCTCGGTTTTTACAACTTCAGTGGGCTTTAATAGATGAGAAAGGCCAGCCTATTGGTTCGCTAAAGCGAAAAGAATAAATGTTTCATAAAACAGATATATAATGCGTGTATGGATGGATGTACCCGGGGCGACTAAGGTTGACATTCCACGATCAAATTGATCGGGTCTTATCCGAGGATGATGTCAAAAGTCTCCAAACCCATTTAGTATTAAAAGATGAATGTGAAGCTGGGCAGGTCTGCAATGATGTTGACATTTGGCACTCAATACTATCTGCCTACCGCATATCGGCCAATATTAATCATTAATCCTAATCCAAAACTTGCTGTCCAAGATTGATATTTTGATCCATTTTTATGTTATCTCTTGCCAATAACATATCTGTGGACAGGATAAATATGGCAATTAGGTATGTAATAGGCCGCCGGATACGCAGCTATCTAGATTGCTTGAAATCCATTAGATTGAGATACATTATTAACATTGGCGGTAAGAGACTCAACGTGAAGTAATCCCAAAATTAAACTGTTCCAATAGCCTTCGACAAAACTTATTTATTATGTTGCTTAAAACCAGTTTGATCACGTCCAACTTATAACACCTCTCATTTTTCGTCAGGGGTTAAAAGTTTATACCTTACTCAATACTTGTTTCTGATATAAGTTATAACCCAGTTGCTAATATCAAAGTAATTTTAATATTTACTAATATTATATACTGCGTTATCTGTAGCTTATCAACGTCGTCTCACAAATACGACTCTCACAAAGGCCACGTCATTGTTTAAAAAGAACCTATTTAGCGCCGCTTATTCAGAAAATAACTATCAGACATTAGAATTGGTTAAGCGAAACTAATTAAAACGCAACATGAATTTGACCTAGATATTAATTTTTGTATAAATCTACCCAACAGACGTAATTTCTTTGGTCATGAATGTAGAAATACGAAAAATGCACCGAATATACTTAAATATATATATCAAAACTAGCTGTTGCCCGCGGCGTTGCCCACGTGGCTAATGGTCCCTACTAAAAAAAACTAACTGCTAATAAAACTATTATGTGTTAATCCAAGCTACCCTCTATGTGTGTACCAAATTTCATGAAAGTCGGTTCAGCAGTTTTGCGTGAAGGAGTAACAAACAAACAACAACTTTCGCATTTACAATATTAGTAGGATAACCTAAAAAATAGGATTATCAAATAACTTCAACTTTCTTCTCCTGACTGGCTAGGTTTGGAAACGGTGATAGTTTACGGTAGAAAGGGTTAAATTTAATTATAGTTTTAAAATGTTTGGTAATAAACAATAAAACCAGTTATAAATATAAATATTTGGTTTAAAACTTAATAAATAATATTCTTTTTTATAAATATTAAAATATTTGCACACCAAAACATGGTAGAATATGTTGATATACTTAAATATTTTTGTAACATCTTATTAACACTCATATTCCGCAAATAAATAAATTTCATTTTCATTTTCAACTTTTCTGTTTTGTAGCATTTATATCATAACTGCCTTTTCATAAAATTAAATTTTCAATGGTGGTAATTTGGTTACGCACTCACTAAATAAATTTTATGTTATCGCTATCTTTTTTCAGCGAAATAAATAGAAAGAGACCGAACACTTCTAGTGCTGTCAGATTAGTCTGTACACGACATTTCTACATACGTTTAATCTATTACTCGGAAAACATTGATTAAAACGTCACGGTTTAGCATGTCCGGACTATTCTGTGTCTAAAATGTTCCATTATCTTTTGTTGCTGTATCGTTTGAAAAATAAAGCATGAGTCCTAAAGAAGTTTAGTTTGCGAACAAAAAATCACGACCGACATACAATCACAAGTACTCTGCCACTTTTTTTTATAAAAAAGCGAACAAGCTGGCGTCGTAAGCTAACGCCTGCGAAGAGACAGCCATCACTTATAGATACCATAGACGTTACAGCGACACTATCTTATGACCGGTATACCTCATTTAGCCAAACATAAAAAAAGTATCTTCACGCCCATATCCCCGAAGAGGTAGACAGAGGTACAACCAAGGCACCCACGACTAGCCGAAGACACTAAGTCCCACTATGTGATAGGTGGCAAACCGATCGCCAACCGGGCACATTTCCAATCCCGACTAACATTTTTTTATTAGAAATTTTTTTGTTGGCCGACCCGGGATTCGAACCCGGGACCTCATGCAGTCAAGTCCAACACCCGGACCGCTAGACCACAGAGGCGATCTGGAGATGGCGATTTAGCCAAACATGAAGAACTTTTAACTCAAAATATAAGGTCGTTATTCTGCTGAGCACCAGCTAAACTTATTTTAAATTTAAGCTGTATTTTTCAATGAAACAAAAACAATAGAGGTGGAACATTTTAGACAAATCAGATTAGTGCAGACATGTCAACTTGCGCCGTTTTTTAATCAATTTTTCCGCTGAATATATTAAACGTATTTTGTCTCTTTTTATTACTTTCCTTGAAAGAAGATACCGATAACTTAAAATCAGGAGAAAGCGCGCTGCAGAATTACTACAATGTAGCATATTTTATGCAATATTTTTTTTATGTTCGTACTTGTTTCCAAGTCTGTACATCTTATCTATATATTAATACATGATGCCTAAACTTTGGACCCATTTTTACGAAAATTGCACGGACGCAGGAGCATAAAATTTGGCACACTTATAATTTATGTGTAGGAGAAGTGCAGAACGCTAATATTTTTTAATAATAATGATTATAAAGTACATTAAATCAATCAATAAAACATTACCTACACTACCATGCATTTGACACACACAAACAAATATATTGATGATAACGATAAAAGATCACAGGTGGCGCACTAAAAAGTTTTGAAAACAAAGTAGTTAGTCTAGAGAAATGAAGATGGCGGTCTTATCAACAAGATATTAAAATTTACTATGGTCGAATTTCGTTCAATGGGCGACCACCAGTTTATATAAAAATCAATTGCTGTTCGTTAGTATCGCTAAAACTCGAGAACAGGTGAACCGATTTGGCTAGTTTTAGTTTTGAATTATTTCCTCAAGTCCAGGGAAGGTTTCGTCCGAAACTTTACTGATTTTCAACTTTACAAAAATTTACAAATTTTATATGCTGTGGTCTAGCGGTTCAGTTGTTGGACTTGACTGCGTGAGGTCCCGGGTTTGAATCCCGGGTCGGGCAACAAAAAGAACATTGGGTTTTTCCAATTTTCTAATAAAAAAAAAGTTGCTCGGGATTGGATTTGTGCCCGGTTGTCGATAGGCTTACCACCTATCACATTGTGGGACTTTGTGTCTTCAGCTAGTCATGGGTGCCCTAGTTTTGCCTCTGCCTACTTGTTCGGGGATATGGGCGTGAAGATACTTTTACTTTTTTTTTGTATATGCGTATTCAGTAGATCTGCGAACTATTTGAATATCTATTTTTCATACACCTAAGTGATAAGGGTTACTCACCCCAATTTTTTTACTAAAATGACATTTAAAAAATAGCAAAACAACGTCTGCCGGGTCAGCTAGGAGCATTATATGATTAAGTTTAGTAGATCCGAGCGGTAGCCGGACGTTATCTAAACGATAGTGTGGAAGGAGTCTATCTAACTTTGTAACTATATTCCAGGCCACATAGTAATCAGATAACAAACTCGCGCCGGCATTAATTTGACCTTTTATCTGTTATACAATACTCATACACTGACCGTGATATCATCTTATTGACTTTGAATAATGGGAGATAATGACTATAGCATGTTGTGACCAACTGTAATAAAATTTATTACTACTTACTGCATGGATATGCATAAAAACATAACTCTTGCGTGCAATAGTATTGAGGTTGATTGCACTGATATACTTGTTACAAAGCCATTAAGGGAGCTGATCTAAGCCCAAAGTTAAATATTTTAGGTAAAGTAAAACTTCAAAAAAATTACTTCGTTTTCAATAAGTAAGTGTAACTAACTTTTAATAAGTAGGGTCTATAGGGTACATAATATAGTATGGGTATATAATATTTAATAATATTACAATATCGGGGGAATCGCCTGTATCAAATCGGCGTCGGACTTGAGTTCTTGGGGTCCTGGGCTCGATCCTGGGTCGGGTAACAAAAAATATTGGAATATGTATATTTTCAAGAGATGAAGTATAGAACTAATTTTCTAAGTGTAAATGTCTTAACTCTACAAGCCCTATTTTCTAAAGCTATGCCAAGACAAATCGCCTCTGTGGTCTAGCGGTTCAGTTGTTGGACTTGACTGCATGAAGTCCCAATTTCGAATCCCGGGTCGGGCAACAAAAAGCAAATTGGGTTTTTCCAATTTTCTAATTAAAAAAAATGTTGCTCGAGATAGGATATGGGTCCGGTTGGCGATAGGCTTGCCACCTATCTTGCCATTGCCTGCAATTGTGGGACTTAGTATCTCCGGCTAGTCGTGGGTGCCCTGCTGGTGCCTCTGCCTACCTCTTCGGGGATATGGGCGTGAAGATACTTTTTTTTATGCCAACATATTCGTGCTACTGTCAAGTGGGCGTAAGGTAAAAAAAATGCTTTTCAGGATATTACTTTCTATAATGCATTAGTTCTTGTTGTAACGAAATATGATTGTTACTGGTCCTGGTCACCGTAGCTTGGTATCTTACGGACAGATCTCAAAAAGATATTGTGTGGAAAAACATTCCGTGATAGGAACCAGGAGCAAAAGAATACTTACCACTGGTCCAAATTCCTTAAGATTAGGTTTTGGCGCCGTCAGGATCGTTGGCGTCAGATCTTTCGGTATCAAGGCTAATGCATCATCTAGATGCTTCGCTTGAGTTGAACTTGAACGTGGTAAGGAACTTAAACGATGGAGACGTAGCCAGGAACGAGCCTTCAGTCCAGCTGCCCCTAAAATAAGTCGTGACTTTGAGACCATTGTACCTTTCAAAAAACGTAACCCCTTTTTTATGATATTGGAAGGCAAACAAGCAGACGGATTTCCTGATGGTAAGAAATTCTCGCCGTGGTAAAGGTGCGTTGCCAACCGGAGGCCGGGATATTAGGCCTCGAGCAAAAGTAACCGGCTACATTACCCTCCGAACCGGAACACGTCATGACGTTATGGCGGCAGGAATAGGTAAGGCGCTGGTACCAATCCGGGTGAGTCGCTGCGCCTAGTCAGATGTCACTGTGTTAGTAGGTAACCCTACGCTCGCCTTTTACAAGCTGCCTGGCAGGAAGGCAGGTGGCGTATTCTGCAAAGGAGCCCGGATCAACATAGGTATGGGTAATAATACCGTATTTTTCCTTACACTTACCTAATTCTGGCACCAGTTCATGTACCTCTTCAGCGTGTAGCTCATCCAGTTCATCCAAATTCTTGCTCAGAGTATACCGCCATAGATGACGGGACTGTACCAGGTCGCCGGTTAGACCCCAACCTGAACATCCCCGCTGCAAGTTTAAACCAAATTTAATAATGGTCTTTATTTAGACATCTAAATAAAGCTACGCTTTCTTTAATGTATTACTGTGTTAAGTCTATTTGCCAATCGGCAAAGGCCTCTCCCATCTGCCTTCACTGAACCCTATTTCTAGCCATTCTAGCCCACAAACGGCCTGCCACTACCATGATTTTGTAAATCCAGCATTTGAAGAATGTGCTACATTTTCTTTTTTATGCTTTAGGTACCAGTAATTTATTGCTTTGCTCCATTTGTCAAGATGAAGTTTGTGTGTTGCCAACTTGAGACTGAGATTCTAATCCTCTTGTATACGATAATTTATTGATTATACTTGCATCAAAAACCGAAGAAAACAAATAGCAATAGTGAGTCCAGGCATGGTGGCAGGATATGTGGATGTGATACCAATCTCTAGCTTTTAGTCAGACTTCTGTAGTAGTAGTAGTAGTAACAGTAGGAGTACCGTGATCAACATTTTAAAATGAAATTAAACTAACATGTAAAATAATAAATATAAATTTATCACACACAAAAAAAGGCTTTTTTTATTTTTTGTGATATCCGTTGTGTAAAATAGTATTTTATTATTTACTAGCTGTTGCCTGCAGCGTCACCTGTGTGTTCACAGGAACCCTGCATCTGCCTTCCTGCCAGGTAGCTCGTCAAAGGCAAGGATAGGATTACCGTCACTAACACCGTGACATCCTACTACGAGTAGATGGTAGAGTTTCACAGCAACTCGCCCGGATTGCTACCACCGCCTTATCTATTCTTGCTGCCATAACGGCCAATGCTTGCCGTTGACTTGTTCCGGTTCGGAGGGTTAGGCAGCCGGTAAACTTACTTTTGCTCGAGGCCTAGCATCCTGGCCTCAGGTTGGCAACGCACTATTACCACCTTTGGTGTCTCTTGGCGGCGTGAATTTCTTACCATCAGGAAATCCGTCTGCTTGTTTGCCTTCCATTATCATAAAAAAAGCCTTTCAATCCCTACATCCATACATACATACACACATACTTACAAACTTAAGCCTTTATTATATTACTAGCTGCTACCTGCGGCTTCGCCCGCGTTTTCACAGAAACCCGGTGTGCGATCGGGATTAAAAATAGCCTATATGTTAATCCAGGTCACAATCTATCTGTCTTCCAAATTTCAGACAAATCCGTTCAGCCATTCGAGCGCGAAAGAGTAACAAACATCCATACATACATACTTACAAACTTTCGCATTTATAATATTAATAGGATTAGGAGTAAATGTATTTTAATTGGCATGCAAATCTACAGTGAACTATTAGTATTACCTTAATTTTCCTGATGACATGCATTGAGACTGTTTCATATTCAACATCACAGCTCCCAGATATATCAGTTTCATTGTTTTCTACATCCACTAATTGAAACTACAAAACAACACGTCTTAATCACTCCAACTATTCCTCGGCAATTCAAAACAATAATTATAGAAGTCTTATTTCAAACTATACAATGTAAATGGAAAACTCAGGGGAAATGAAATCGAAATTACATATTAAGCTAGTGGCCAGATCTTAAAATATTAGTCAATTTAAATAACTTGGAAAAACTGTAGGAAAATCGTTATCTGTACTTATATTACAAACATGCAAGTCTGTCTGTCTATTAAACTTTCATGACTGACCCACTAGACCAATTATGATGAAACTTGATATAAAAGTACCAACTCAAAGGTAGGTTCCTTTTTTTCAAAAATCAACTCAGAAAAACTAATATATAACAAAGTTTTTAATATATTATAATGTTGATAAAAGTTGCGGATCAACAGGTAGAAAAATATGCATTAGGTAGTAGAGCAACATGCTATAACTATTATTTATATTGATTAAGTAAGTACATGGGAAGTAACAAGGTCATCAACGTGTTGCAAGATTTTTTATGGCAAGAAACAGTATGTTGTCTAACAGTAAGGTTAGAATCTCAAGACTATAAAACAATAGGTAAAACAGTAGATGTTACAGGTGTTGGACTACCGTGATCATTATCCACACCTCCACATCCATAATTTGACCCATCCACTAAAAAAACTAACATACCTGAAAGAGACTGACTAGAGACCTTTTTAAATTCAACACCTCCATAGGTTCATTAGCATTTAAATAAGTATTTTCTACAACCCCATTTTTCCAATGTGCATAAAATGTAGTGAGAGGATATGAATTCCAAATGGATTTCTGCGGCATATAGTCAGCATTTACATGTTTGCCTCTGGAGTTCAACTGAGGGGATACAAGCTGAAAAAATAATATTTTGTATTTACCAATGCAGCCTTTGCAAATTGCTGTATAAATAAAATTGTATTTATTTAAGAGTGGCAGTTTAGTGGCTATTATTATTATCTTGAACATTAATTTCAATCAATTTATAATTCACACTAAACCAATTTTTTCGCATAAACTCATCAATAATTAGTTGAATCACTCTATTCTACCGCACTATTTAAACTAATAGTACTTAACTAATAGTACCAACTTAGTTGCATATTATTGTACTAAAAGTAGCACTACCAGAGTTTCAAACACATTGCAAGTTACTGTGATATACAGACTATTAAAAGAACAACACATTCTATAAATGTTTTTATACATTTTGATATTATATATTTTTATATTTTGAGATGCTAAAGTGATGCCCCACTCTGATTAGGACTTAAATATTTCTTATATGTATGTTTGTCTTTGTCTCTGTGTGTAATTTTTTACAAAAATTGCAGTCTATATGCATACCTATCAGTCAACTAGTTGCATGGTGACACTCGCAATGCTTATTCTTTATAAGTGATACTGTCATATTTTTACTGTTTCTTATAGTTTCTTGAGGACATTACAAATTAATTAGATAAAAAACAAAAGAAAATCATTGATATCGACGGGTCCTACGTAAACTGATACAAATGCAGTTGCACAACTTTACAGGAGAGCGATTTGTATGTTTTAATGCGTGTAACTTTAACATTATACAACGTACATAGTTGAAATTTTGAAATGGTATACTTGAATCCTTTAGAGAAAAAACTGCGTTAATAATTTTAATTATTTTTTTGGTTGTTTAAGTACGAATTATACCATAAAAACGTTAGTGACATTTTGCTGCTTGTACCAGTTTACGTAGGACCTGTCGATATGTAACATGACTGCATTTAATAAGCATTTTTTTAACTATTAGTACAGTACAACCAGGTAGATTTGATATTTTAAATCATCGGCTCTTGGAAGTAGTTTAAGTTTTAGCCCTGATGACGCTGTATCAGCAAAACCGATAAGCTTTTTACAAAAATAAGCTTTTTTACTATAGATACTTTGTACAAAATAATAGATTATAAGTGATACGTAAGACAATACAAGTGTTTCTTTATTTAAAAATATGGATAACCAGGTGGATTGTAATGTTAACAATTTGTACATAAGTAGCTACATCTGATATGTCACAGTGATTGATGGCTGTCGGCTAAAAAATTACACACAGAGACAAAGACAAACATACATATAAGAAACATATAAGACCTAATCAGAATGGGGCATCACTTTAGCTGAGACTATCTTTGCATCTCAAGATATAAAAATTTATAATATCAAAATTTATAAAAACATAATGATTACAAAAGTGGACAAACAAGTGTTGAGTATTTTTTAATAACCAAACATAGGGATATAGTAGAGTCAATGTTATAACAAACACAAATACTCTGAGGATCAATAATCTAAAAAACAGTGCCAGCAGATGTAAAATAAGCCTTTATTTTGTTA
>NJDC01003127.1:386007-397699 GCA_002245475.1 Calephelis virginiensis
AACCTTTAGCATTTAACATTCGTAATAGGGAAAAAATAAAAAAAGCAAAATTTAATAATCAGTTTTAATTAAAAATCACAGCATGAGATTAACTTTTACAATAAATTAATGTGATTCAACAAAAAATATCATCATGATAACCCACACTTAGGTAACGAGGGCTACCTAATTTAACAGACGCCTTTAATTAAAAGGTTTGGCAATAAAAAACAACGCCCTGTATTAACTTATCATAGAAACAGTAATAAAGATTGTAAAATATAAGATGACCTTCATTACCTTCTATTTTTTATTATAAAAATAATATAATCTACGTAAACTCTGTTTAAGCACACTAAAGAAATCATTTACACATTTAATCAACAAAATGTAATCTGTTATTTTATTGCACATCTCCTATCTTTGGATGATTAGCACCTTTGACATACGTAGGTATATTGAAAACCTTCAGTTTGACATGAAAGCGTTTTTTTAAATATCAAAATGTGGATTTAAAATACTTAAATTGTTATAGTATAGTTGAAACGGTACACAATTTGAAAATTAGTATGAAAAATAGTGACAGAAAAATAATTTTACTAAATCATATTTTAACATTTTGAGGAACAAAGCTAGGATGATTGATAGAGCTAAATACAAAAAAACATACTTTATATGAAAAAGATGTTCAATTCAACACATAATCTTGAAAACTTGATAGTTATGTTTTAAGGAATACTTAATACGTAATAACATACACGGATCATGAATCAAATATAAAACCGAAAGTGATATTATTATTTACACAATTATAGCATCCTGAGAAAGGTAAAGAGTATTTGAACGAATATCCTGTTACCATTAACAATTGCATCTTAATAAATATGATTTGTGCATTCATTATTCATTTTTTTATAAACTTATTTAAAAACTGTGGTAAGTTGAAAAAATGCTTGAATATAAACAATGCAATTACCTACGACGCAATTGTAAATACACAAGCGGACTGGGACTATTTGTAAGTTTAGATACTGCTATTGTTTATAACCAATTACAGTTATAATATTTTTTTGCAATGATTTAAAAAAATGTAGTGTACTCACCTAAATAGGAAAAGGTAAGGACAAATATATTTTTTTTATTAAATTACTGCAAAAATGACATTCAAACTAATTTTAATTAGTGTAAATAATGACAATGAACATTGCATACATTGAAGTGGTTTGAATCCCACATTAAAAAGTTGAAATAAAGTTGCCAATTTATTGATTTTTTTTCGTATGTCTGCTTAAAATTTATATATCATTTACAAACAGACTAAACGTCTGTAAACTCTCGTGGTGATTAACTTCATGTTAAGTTTGTCCTCTATATTTTGTAAAACACAGTTTCTTATTAATTGTTATAAAACAAGACCAAAGTGATATTTTTTTATTTAGCGCTCCTATAGGAATTGGTTGAGCAACTTACATGTCCTTCTCCGACTCAAAGACAATACCCGTCCTAAACTAAATACTTCAGTTCAGATGTAACGACATGGTTTAATAACAAACACATGTTTAATTAGCTATAATTCAAAACATCTCCTAACTTTAATATTAATTAATAGAAATATAATTTTAATTAACGTGACAGGTTTTATATACAGTACAGATAGGATATTGAATTACAATTATTCCATAAGTGAAACTTCGATCTTCTAAATGCTACCGATATGATCCTACCATATTATATTTATATGATTTCGCAGTCTATGACATGCTAAATATTTGCTATACATACAACACTTATAATATAATAAAAACGCAACCTTGGTCACGAGTAGATGGTCATCAAAATCATCTGAAACAATGACACAAAATATAATATAAAATTTAAAAAAAATACCTAACCGTCTATAAATGAAAACGAATTATACATTATATAATTAACTTTTATACGTAAATAATAGTAGAAATATAACAATACAAACCTCCTCCAAAGAGAGAGGATTGGACTTCATTTTCGCGTCAAGGCTGCGATACCTCTCTGAAAAATAAGAAAACATGTAAAAATATCATGAAACGGTTGTAATTTATAAAAATTAAGGGGTCTGTTTCTTTTACTTTGTTTGAAACAAGTGAATTAATAAAAAAAAGTCCTAACACGTAATATAATACCTAGAAATTAAAATAAACCTTATTTGACAGAGGCCTACATCATTCCGTGGTGGTGTAAAGATTTTGTCGAGGCACATGAAAATTAAGGAATTATTAAGTGTACCTAACTCAAAAAATACTTGCAGATCTTGATAAAAAATATCTGCGTCGATTTGGAAAAATTTTTTCAAAATTTCCTTTCGAAAAAATCGGAATTCGGAATCATTTCTCAAACAGATTTATCATATCGCGAAGTAGTACCTTATTTTTTTACCTTCTATAACGGGAGTTGGCATTTTTCAGTTTTATTTCGCAAAAATTATTTGGTCTCATAATCTAGAACAGTTGAACATTTAAGACAAATAAAAATAAACATATAAATGTCACTGAACATTTTAACTGATATACTTACATCATATAAATATAGCCGATGAGCGATTTTATAATATGACAGACAGACAAACAAAATAAAAAAAATGTGATTACTTCAGTGCATAGCTTTTAAGTTAGGTGCTAAATCATTGTTTTTAAATGTCTTTTTTTAGTAATATTTTAGCATTTAAGAAAACGTTTTTTTAAGCTGTACAATTTTAAGGTCGTGTTATACAGCTCTATACTTGATATTTTCTATCTTCAGCGCTTGGTAAAACTTCCAAATATTAATATTGAAGAAACATGATACGTAAAACAGTACAAGTGTTTCTTAATTTAAAAATATGAATTTTCTATACTTGCCTGAAAGAAGTTTATTTTTATTAATCCAAATATCATACCGTGAGCCAAGTGAAGTCTTGCTAGTGCCAAAATGCAAGCCTCAGGAGGTAACTCGATACCACGTGCGAACCTCAGCACTAAGCATTCGAGCACCTTGTTGGAGACAGAGACCCCGCACGCATACAGTAGTGTCCTCAAGTGATACGCGCTGTGTGTCTGCGGGCTACAGGTACGATGCGGGGCGTGTGTGCGGCGGAGTGCTGCCCGCCAGTAAGCCAGCAGTGCTAATAGAGCAGGCAGCTCACGCGCTGCCATCCGTCCTGTAGCGGCGGCATCCCGCAACATTAGCAGTGCGCGACACAGCTCTCGTGACGGACGCACGGGCAACACCCATCGCCATACTCGTGTTAACACTCGGCGGAGAGATTCCGCCTCTATCTGCATAACACATACGGATTAGTATATGAAAGACAGATTTTGTCTGCATTTAATATATTAGTGCAATTTGCTAGTGCATATAACATACTAGTGTATGCAAAGTGGACTAAGTGAGCAATGATTAGTCTCAGACCAAAAAAATCATAAGTCTGTTTTGTACGTCATGATACTTTGTACCAAATCAAAGTCATAGTCCGGTGAAGTTGTAAATACCTCGCGGTTAGCAACATATTAGCCATTTCAAAAAAAAAACTCATATATTCGTCAAAAATATTAACTTGTTTATTTTAATATACTCACCTCTTCTATCTCTTGTTTTCCTAAAAACTTCGAAACAACTTTTTGAACCTCTATCTGAAATTAAAGTAATTTTTGGTTTACCATAATATTCAAAAATTCAATACATTACAAAATTAACATAACATTGGAAAAATATATTGGCTCAGTGCCATTATTCAGTAGCTTTGATAGTAGTCCTTTAGGTATATTTAAGAGATTTTACTTAAATAATACAATATAGGTATATTCATTTCATAATAAATTGTTTTTTGACGTAAACAGTTTTAAATCTTCTATTTGTATTTGTGTTTGTTATTGTCATATGAAAAAGTCAATATGCATAGTTAGTAGGACAATTGTCTATCAGCTCAGCGAGAATAATTTTGGTTTGAGACATTTTAGAAAGTGAGCTTTTCGCCGTTTAGTTCTTTCAAATAATACTTATATAATAATATCTTTTTAACAAGCACGCTGAGTTCTTTTCGTCGGATGCAAGTGAGGGGTCGGGTTTCTACGCTATAAAATCATACTGGATGCGCAGTGTGAAATAAATGATTTTAGAATGTGAATGATGAACTTATTTCCATACCGGCAGTGGGTACCCCTCTTCAGCGAATTCAGCCGCGATGTCCCTGATAATGACATTATCATCGTTAACCTCCCTGGAAAAGAAAATATGTTCATCAATGCTCTCATTAATATTTCAAAATATACATACAAAAGGCGACATATCAAGTTACGCAATTTTAAAGACAATGGGACTTTTATAAAATAGAGGCTACCAGTAGATAACTTGACGTGTGACCTTGTAAAAAAAGAAAAGAAAAGAAAGAAAAAATATTTATTTTAATTATTTACTTACTATTTATACACTGTTCATAGTATTGATTACATGATTATTTATTAATACAAACAATTTTTAGAATATAAATTAATTTATTCCTATCTACCGTAAACTACCACCGTTTCCAAACCTAGCCAGATAGGAGAAGAAACGGCGAAACAAACTCCTGTGCACCCAACATCCTGCAATTAAATTAATCATATTAGAAATACTCTATTATTTATTCTTATCTGCAAGAAAATCTTTGACACTATAATAATTTTTCTCTAAAAGTAAGTTGATTACCTTTTTTCGAAATCTGTTTAATGGAAGTGATTTAAGATTATCAGGAATTTTGTTGTATATACGAATGGAATGTAAATATGCCTTCTTTATGCAAATTACATCCCTTTATTTTTCGTTTTAAATATACTATTTCATTATTCAAAATAGAACCTATTTTGTGACCACATAAACACACATTATAAAAATGCAAACATTTTTGAGAATGGGTGTCAATTTGACTATAGGTAAAATTATTATTTTATTAAAAATTACAGGGTTGCTAACTTAACATATACATTACGTTTATTTGTAGATGGAAAAACAATCTTATCAAAAAATAATTGTTAATAGAATATAACTAATATTTTAGTGGAAATACAAGTAAGTTTTTTCTAAATGATTCCAAAATTGTAAAGAACCTATAGGTATATATTTTAATTAAATAAATGATTATAATAATAATAATATACATTTTACAATTTTAGCCCTTACCATACATCCGTGTGGTCATCAGTAAGAATCCTCAGGAGGAAGGCAGCTTCGGCATGTGGGCGATGCATGTAGGGCATCACAAGGTACTGTCCTGGCGGCAACGTGAAGAAGGTCACCACCTCGCGCGCACGAGACTCATGGGTCACGTCTAGGGCGCGCTGGAAGTATTACTACAGTACTATTGGACAGTAAACCTAGTTATATTTTAAAATAGTATTGTGTGAACAGAAATCAGCATCTGATTCCACAAAGGTGTACCTATGCCAAAAAATGTTAATGGAATCATATAGTGTTAAGATTGTGTGTGATTGTGTAGGCTTATTGTAGGGCAGCCTTTCCCAAAGTGGGCGATAACGCCCCCTTGTGGGCGCTGGAAGCCTAGAGGGGGGCGGTATAAATCTTGAAAAAAATGTTTTTTTTTAAACTAGGCGCAACAAATATGTTATTGAGGTTATTGACAAGAAAAAAACGAGGGGGAGGGGGCGCTACAAAACAACTGATTTTCAAAGTGGGCGTTACATGAAATAAGTTTGGGAACCTCTGTTGTAGGGAATGAAAAATACAAGGGCAGATTTTACGCTTGTAAGTGTATTTCATTTAAGGTTGCCAAGGGGTACTAGCGTTGCGTTATATACTTGAAATGGGATTTTAAGCTTCTAACTTAGCGATAATACTAACTTGTCTTCCGAGTTGAAACACTTAAATAGCAAACACTAATTATGGAAACACTAATAGATAAAGTTTTATATTTGTAGCAGGCTTGATGGTACTTTTAATTTAACCATTGTTCGTCTGTAATGTACGGCAGGCTAAATTTTTATCAGCGTAATGGAAAACCAAATATTTTTGCTACTTAGTGTTTTTTTTGAAATCAATAAATTCTGGATCATCGATGGACAAACGGAAATAATCTAAAAAGGTAAAGGTAAGGTAAGGTATAAAGGTATGGGTGATGTGTGTACGTTTAATGCAGTATATTTTCTAATTACACAGAGTATAGAAATCATGGCCACGGTAAGACGATTATGTAATATTCGGACAATGGATTTTTGGTAAAGGGAGCACGTATGCGTATTTGAATGCGTTTTTATAGATAATATATATACAAGTGAACGTGAGTCACGAATATGCGTTTGTGAGAGTATGTAGATAATGAAATACCACTTTTGAGTAACGTACCAAGTCTGCTAGTGCTGCAGCAGTGAGTGCAGTTCGACGAGGAGCAGCGGCTGGGGGCAGCTCGAACACGGCGAACCCTACAGCTGGCAGTCGACCACCTCCCCGTGGACTATATTGCTGTGTCACTGATACCACCACGTGCGTGTCTGCAGCCGCTCGGGGGATCTGGGTTGTCAATCAATATCACCTAGTAAATTCATGACGAATAAACGAATAGACGAGTACAACAACAAATTTAGGTCAATAGAGCGTAAGAAACGTCTTACATTACATTTACATGTACTTATTTTTTTTTATCATTGATAGTAATATAAGAAATAAAAGTGAAGTATATTATTTTGACTTACCTGACCTGAGAGTCGATCAGACCCTACATCTCACATAGTCAATGCCGACACTAGACCACAGACGCGATAGAATTAATATTTATAAATATTGGGAAGATTCTACACACTTATGACTTTAAGGAAAAAGATTAACAAGTTTAAATGAATTTCCCTATGTAATGGGAAAAATTTTATAGCTGAAAACCCTTGTTATTGTTTAACCACATTTTAAGCTTTCATAATTATTGAATTTCGTGTTTATATTGAGTGAAATTAGTCAATTTTGGTGATATTTTGTACAATTTTTTTCAGTTAAATTGCGTGTATTTCGTCGTTGACGTCAAATCTTACTAAATGAGCTTGAGTAATGAGGCCACCGCTTTACTCAAGATCCGGCATAACTTTTATTGACGACTTGTGGCAAATTTTATATAATTGAAACCCGATTTTGGTAAATCGGTTAACTTGATGCAAATTTCTACTTGACTAATGGCAAAATGCTGACGCGAATGCCAAAAAACTAGTAAACTTTGGTTGTATTTAATACAATTTTGTTCAAATAGATCATACAATGCGCAAGTGAAGTAGGTAATAATGAAGAAATTAGGGTATCGTGTATTTCGTCGTCGCTGCTAAATCTCATTAGAAGAGATCGAGTAAAGAGACGTGCGTCGTTGTACTGTAGCCGGGATGTCAGGCTTATTGTGCTAGTCAACCGGCTACCCTCCTTTTCGGATCGAAACCATACGAGAAAAATTAAAAGCTTCAACGTATTCCGCCGAACTGTCACAGCGTGATCAGCGAGAGATAAAGCGATAAAGTCAATATAATTAGTAAAATTATACTATGTATTATTAAATACTTCTTTATAACGTGTAATGCAAAATATATCATAATCGGTCAAACTATGTTTAGTTATTTATTATTTTTAAAACATAAAAAATGAGATGCCTTCATCGCGAAATTCGTGTTATTAATTTTATTATAGGTAAAACGCTAACGACGTGTTGTAGGGAAAGAAAAAATCATACCTGAAATGTTCTATAATTTCACTCAAAGTGTGAAATAGGGGTGTATGTATGCATTTATACGTTTTTTTTCAGTTTTTGGCGTGGGTGTTAGCATTTATTTTGTCATTAAGCAATACACAAGTTTAAGTTTTGCATTGAGTTACCCGATTTCATAAAATTTGGCTTAAATTATTCAAAATTAGTCACAAGTCGTCATAGAAAGTCATGTTTGGGTATTGAGTAAACCTATCGCTCCCTTACTTAAGCTCATTAAAGGATAGCGCCCATTTGGACGGGCGGGGACTTTCATACATTTTGTACGGAGCAACGCCTTTTGTGCCTTCCGCGAGGCACCCTGAGCTTATTCGCCGATGTGGCCTACAGTCACCAAAGAGCATGATATCATTACTGTAAATAGAGCAATAATTATGACATTCTAACGGTAAAATTTCGTATGACAACTACAAGAGGCGCCACTTTCCACATTTGACGATTTTAACATCGAGTCGCCTCTCTATTTTTTTACTCTATTCTTTGGCGCCGAGTAACAGAATCCGCCGATGCAATGCGGCCCGGCCCGCCTCAGTGGGCTTCGTAATGCGATGCGCCCCGACCCGACACGCTCCGCCCCGTCAACAGTAGGCGCTATCCTTTAGTGTTTTTGGAGGCTATGAGAAAACACCCGTTACACTAATTTTGTCATGAATTCATTTCACTTGTGCACTATAATTGAACAAACTTTTTCATTACGCCACCTAAATAGACTAATTTTACTCAAAATGTACCTACACGAAATAAAATAATTTCAAAAAAACTACTACATCTTTAAAATGTTATATATATCATATCAAGCCAAGCCAAGGACCACTCACCGCAACCGTGAACTGCGGGTTGCTGGGCGCGGTGGGCGCACTGGGCGGTCCGCCGGCGGAGGCGCCGCGTCTCCACCGTCTGCGGGCCAGCACCGCGCGCCACGGTCGCCGCGACTGCAGCGCGCGCTCCGATAGCCAGTCGTCCGGGCCCACGTGAACTAGCTCCAGGCGAGTGAATACACGAGCAAACTCAGAAAATGATATCCTGGAAAAAATAATTCATGGGGACATACAATTTTATGACGTAGCTGACTACTCGATGGTAGGTATCTTCCTGGCGCCAAACATAAACTGACAGTGCAAGTATTGCAATTGGCTAGATCAGACTTCTCAAACATCGCAAAAATACATATCTTCAAGCAAAAATTCCGTACATGGTAGGCCGAGAGTATCGAATGCCAAAAACCTCGAATAATAGGTACCCGAACGGTTTATTCATAGAAAGTCAACCAGGGGGGTGATTATGTATCTCAGTTGCCAACTCAAACTGCAAAAGTGTACATCAAGTGACGTCATTTGTGTTTGCTATCTCTATTGTATTTCTGTTGGTCACTGGAGATAGCAAATTTAAAACACGTCATTTGACAGCTATTTGATGCACACTTTTCATTTTAGTTGGCAACTGAGATACATAATCAGCCTCCTGGTCTCCGTGGGAACGTCGCAAAAATGTTTAATCTTTTTTTGGACTCAAAGCTGTACATCTAAGCTAAACAAACTTTTGTTCCCCGCATAGCTTTGGTTTAACAAACGTCTGCACATACCGACATAAAATGAGTAAATATTTATGTAATTTGGAAATTAAATAACAACGAAAACAAGGGTAAGTCTTAAAAAAATCACGCTGTTGAAAAGGGTATTTTTTTCTCATTATCTTTAGAGACACCAAGACTTAAAATAGGACAGTTGCGTCCCAGACGAAACCAGACGTTAGAGCTACACTCACCAGAAAACCGTAGGTTCCGTAGCTCGCCGTTCCAGCAGCTCACGATCAGCCTCACTAAGACTTCGCCAGTGATGTCCTCCCCGTGCCCACGTTGAGCTCCACACGGCGCGAGTACAGGGAGCGCGAAGTCTGACTAGTACGGTGTCATCGCGGGCTAACGCTGATACACTGCAATAGCAAATATGAATTAGTTACTTGAATATAAAACTTGAAAAGCACTGGTCAAAACGCTAACACTTAAAACTTTCTTGCAAGGTCCTTGATCTCGGAGACTCGATAAAAGCGAAACGTTGCCATTTAAAATCAAGTAAATGTTATACGTTTTGACCAATTGAAAGATTTAAATTAAGTTATAGCACGTGTTAATACTAAAACTACTTAATACATATTTATTACGTTCAGTGTCAACAAATAGTACAATAGGTTTAAATTGACAACCTACAAATGTCGTATGAATAACTGTAATATGACGTTCCATTAAAATTAACTGCGCAGCAGGCCAACGCACTACATCCTGACAGTATTCCGAACGATTGATTCTGCGTCACGTCTTCGAAGTCGAAGAGAGTCTTTGGCACAGCTTATAAGTCCTCATAATAACTTCATGCATTCCCAGATTGAGCACTATGGTATGATTAAAGTCCAGGAACGTTATAAAAGCTCATTGAAATTAACACTTCAAGAAAAACACCTTGACATGACCTTATGCGTTGCGATTTAATAGATATTCTTCATCTTCTTCTCTTCATCTTCGTCTTTCATACTGATTTTGACTTCACTCCGCATTTCAACTTCTATCGCTTTTCTACTTCTTGCACTACTTCTTGCTCTATCACTATCTCTTACTAACTATAAATCTAACACGCATCTTCACGATGTTGAAACAGTATTCTTTGTTATTTCCTAAAGACTTGGCTGGCCACTATAAATTAAGGTCCTTATTCTCAATGTAGTCCTTCAGCTTTAAGCAGAAGTATTGGTCACTGAAAACGAAACAATTTTTTGTAACCACTTACTAAGTATTCCCGATGTCAGAAGAAGAGACCCGAGCCAGTGCAGTCCCATTGCTAGTGGGGTGGTCTCCAGGCACTCGCGCCAGTCCAGTGACAGAATATGCGTGTGCGGAGAGTGGGCCGCCAGCACGAGTCTGTCCAGCACTGGCCACCAGTAGCGTTGACCTAGGTAATGCAGCGCTAAGGACTCGAAGCAGCAGCGCTCGAGGCTGGCGTGGAGGGGCAAAGCTCTGGAGCACCCCGCCGGTGAGGGCCTGCAGCGCACGGGACACACTATCCGATCGGAGCCCTCCGTAGCCGCCATGTAATCTGCAACATTACCATAGTCTTTTTAATTTGTAGCAGACATAGTGTCATATATTTTAAATGTAAGTATCATGTATCACATAATTTTAGGTTTTTGGCCTTAACTCTTTCAACATTTAAACATGTAAGTATCATTTAAAGTTGGAAAATTTGCAGTAGGCAACCAAACTTTAGAGACATAAGCAATCCCGGAAGTGGAGACACAAATCGTCACTTTGGGCCACTGTGTTGGCCTCACTTTGATGTGTGACCATTTAAAATCTAATGTCTTGGCTCGCTCGCTAATGTAAAACGCTCGACTAATTACTTGCAAATGCAATCAATTCAAATCGCAAATCAGGCACACAGAAACAAACTGAGCACAGAAATTGTAGGGTAAGTAAATGCAAGTAGGTGGTAATACGTGTAAGTAAGATAAGTAAAAGGTAAGTAAAGCATGTGTGATAAGTGATATTAGCGCACCCACTTGGCGTAGGCTTTCTCGAGTAGGGGAAGGGTGAAGTCTATAATCGGTGCGCCACGCGACGGCAGGCGATCATCCACCGACACCTCGCGCCACGACCCGAAGACCCACAACCGGAACCTGGAAACAATGATAGATTTTTCAATTAAATAAATCATAGATAAACAGTCAATATCCCTGAACTAATTATACAAATTGAATCTAATCCAAAATTAAGCAGGCTGCTTATGCTATTGTTGTTAGTCAGCCCACTATTTAACAAAAAATACGTAAATGGATACTGGAACATATTTAAAATAAAATAAATTTAAATTAAACAATATTTTTTGCGGAATATGTGTGTTATTTTTTTTTCGAAATTATTTAAGCATTTCGACAGATTTTGCCACATTGTGCTGTATAAATATTGTTTGTAACGAATAACCTTAA
>NJDC01003127.1:426650-443662 GCA_002245475.1 Calephelis virginiensis
ATGGTTAAATCTTTAAAACTACGGAACTGATTTTGATGTGGATTTTTAAATAGATAAAGTGATTGAAGAGGAAGGTTTTTATGTATGTTTTATACCCGTGCGAAGCGGGCGGGCGGCCCGGGCGGGCCACTAGTTTATTACAAAGTTTTTATATTTTTTAGTTGTTAGTTTAAGTTTGTAAGTTTTTATTGTTTTTATTAGTATTAAAAATGAATCGCTTAGGGTCGCTTGCCAGTACCATACGTTCCAGGGTTAAATTTAGTAATGAGTTAAACTGTCAAATATAAAGCGATTAAAGCCTAGTTAGTAAGTTAACTCTGAGTAAACATGTAACTCAGAAGACAAGTGGCCCTTATGGTGTTGTTAAGCGGATAACTTCCGAGCGACTGCACCGATTCGGCTAATTCTTTCACTATTTTCTCAGTTGTCAGGGCAAAGTTCTTCAAAACTGTAGAGAAGTTATAAAAAACAATACCTTATTTTTTCCGACACAAACTAAAGGCGTGGAACGAAGTTTGCCGGGACAGCTAGTATCATCAGATAAGAAATATCATTTGGGTATTACGAGTAATGTTTTGTAGCTATTTGTACAGGTGTTTGAAACAAAAGTAACTTTTGTCAAGCGTTGTGTAATAGCCATGACACACTTACATATGAAAACACCATCATTTACAACTAAATATTTTGTTTTTATGAATGCTTATGTTAAAAGTATATGGTTTGATACAAGATACAGCCGTCACCTATTAACAATATGTTATTGGTGAGTTACTAGTATCCCGGAATATAAGGTTACGTGTGCAAATCTACTGGATACTCTACCTTCCCGCTAGAAATACGACAATGGCAAGAACTGAGACTTCAGCCGCAGGAATAGGTAAGGCGGTGAAACCAATTCGGATAAACTGCTACGCAGCATTCTACTACCTAGTTATGGGTGGTTAAACTGGTAGACAATCCAGTCATACCTGGACTACCAACGACGATGGGGTTGTAACATCCCAACGAAAAGATATATACATACATACAGAACATGATTAAGTAGGTCCTGGACACCTAATTAACCTCTGTTATGGATACTATGAACTCCGGACGCTTTGCCTTTTAGATATACCCTTGTAATTTTACCCTATAAATTAATTAAAAATTAAAATTAAAGTTTTATTATTAAAATTTTATTAAGACAAAAGTAGCCGGTTCAAATTTCAACCCGGTCAAGTACAGTGGAGAGTGTTTTGAAATATTGTCGAAATAAATCCCAAGGACGAAAAAGGGGTGCAAAATAATTATTTTGCTAATTCCGCGTAAGCAGTGTAACTGTTAAAGTGTGTTCACGCCCATATCCCCGAAGAGGTAGGCAGAGGCACAACCAGGGCACCCACGACTAGCCGAAGATACTAAGTCCCACAATGTGATAGGTGGCAAGCCTATCGCCAACCGGGCACATATCCTATCCCGAGCAACATTTTTTTTAATTAAAAAATTGGAAAAACCCAATTTTCTTTTTTTGCCCGACCCGGGATTCGAACCCGGGACCTCATGCAGTCGAGTCCAACAACTGAACCGCTAGATCACAGAGGCGATTGTTGTGGCAAATAATCCCCCAAATATCACAGAATGTGACAAGCCTAACTAACGTTCCCACCGCCCACCTCCGCGACCAGAACACGAATAAAGGAAGAACAGGGAATTAGTAAAATAAAGGCTTATGTTACATCTGTTATAATGGATTTCTTCAAAGTAACGCCTGATTCAATATAACTTAAACGCAGTAAAACTGTAAAAAACCGACTTCAAATTTGAAACATATGGGGTTTTCTCATGAATGCTAATGTACACCTGGACCAAATTATAATGGGACCACCACGGGAATATTATTTCAATTAAAAAAACAACTTTGAAAATCCGTCCACAAACACCGGGATCGATAAACATACATACAAAAAAAACATACGGGTCGAATTGAGAACCTCCTCCTTTTTTCGTCGGTTGAAATTACGAAGAAGGGGGTGAAAATTAAAGTACAAATAATAAAAGAGTACTCACGTGAGGTCGAACCCACTTCACCTTAGCCAACCGAGCATCACCGATGGAGCGCGGTGTAAGAGGGAACTCAGGGTCTTCCCATAGAGGACCGCCAGCTCGCACCCTGGTAAAAAAAAATTGAGAGGTGTCAAGGGACATCCGGGTGGAACGAAGTTCTCTCTCCCCCCCTCTCTCTCTCTCAATCTCTAGTAATCTCTATCTCTATCTCTCTTATAGAGAGAGACAGACAGAGAAACATGAAAAAATATATATATAAAAAATAAAAAAAAATAAAAAAATAAAATAAAAAATAAAAAATTGAGAGAGACAGAGAAATATGAAAAAAAACAAACATGCGTAATCCGCAAAGCTTACAATAGCGTACTATAGCAAAAAGTGTCGTGACAACTTTTCATAAGATTTTTTTCCGTCTAGCCTCCTTTCACAACGCGCAATAAGGAACTTCGTTCCAAAAAAAAAATGTATGATACTACTGGAAGGCAAACAAGCAGACGAATTCCCTGATGGCAAAACTTCCCGCCACCTAGTGGCATGGCGCACATACGTCAACGGGAAGCAATGACGTTATGGCGGCAGGAATAGGTAACGCGGTCGTACCAATCCAGGCGAGTTTCCGCGAAACTCTACTACGAGTACTTAGATGTCAAAGAGTTATAGTGTTTATTTCTACTAGCATTTTCTTGCAGCTTCGCCTGCGTTACTTGGCTTCTACTGCATTGATTTTGATTAAACAAAGCCTATGTCACTCAGGGATAATGTAGCATTCTAAAGGTGAAAGAATTTTTGAAATCGGTCCAGTAGTTTCGGAGCCTATTCATTTCAAACGAACAAACAAAAAACCAAAGCTTTCCTTTTTATAACATTAGTATAGACAAGCTGCCTGATAGGAAGGCAGATGGTCTCTTCTTAAATGGAGCCCGGACCAACACAGTTATGTTTTAGAGAAGCAATGATAATAGTTCCCTTTCCTTAATGTCTGTCCGTCGAAATCTGGAGTAGGTATCAGGAAAAGGGAAAAAAGGCTTTCGAAGTTTTTGAACTTTATTGCGGCTAAATTATTTTTAAACTTTTAGAACCACACAATTGCAGCTTTGTAGGTAGATTCATTATGTGAGTCGCTTTATAATTTATATACAAAAACAAAACAAAATAATTATGCGGGGCTCTCTCTACTGTAGTTGAAAAAAATTATTAAACCCGTATGGTGGTAATAAATTAACTTTGTTATTGCTATCTTCTTTCTACGAAAGTAATAGAAAGAGACAAAACAGTTTTACGGCCAATATTAAGAATCAATCCTAATCCAAAACTTGCTGTCCAAGATTGATATATTGATCCATTTTTATGTTATCGCTTGCCAATAACATATCCGTGGACAGGATAAATATGGCAATTAAGTATAGGATAGGCCGGCGGATACGCAGCTATCTAGATTGCTTGAAATCCATCTTTAAAGATACATTATTAACATTGGCCGTTAGTGCTGTAAAATTAGTCTTTACAAAACACTTAAGACAAACATTAATTAATCTATCTTTGGAAAACGTTGTTTAAAATATCACAATTTGACATGTCCAGACTAATCTGTCATGTCTAAAATGTTCCATCTCTCTTGTTTTTGTTTCATTTGAAAATTATAGCATCCATTTAAAACAAATTTAGTTTCTGAACAGCAGAATTACCGTGTGTATATAGAAAATTATAACAAAACTTAATCTGTATAATAAATATTTTAAAAATAATTATTGTTATGTAATGTATATATATTATAGAACCGATAATCAGAGTTATTATTTTTGTCACGATGTCTGTTTGTTTGCTCAGTTCCCGCAAAAAACAGATTTTACTAACTTTTGAAGTGACTTCTTTAGCGGCGTTGCGCACTTTTTCTGGAATGGGTAAGAACCTGATCGAAAATTCGTAAGACGGCGCAGGGCGTTTGCGCGAATGTTCGTGTTGTCGTTTTATGTAATAAATAAAAAACGGCTTGACTGAGTTATCTGAAAATGATAGGAATTTATATATATATAAGCTTAGAACTAGGAGACGGACTAAGGATTGTTTTTCAATTCGACTGAGAGGACACTAAGAATATTTCCCATACGTAAATATTTTTTCCCATACAAACTAAAAGAGTGAAAGTTCGCCGGAGCAGCTAGTTTTTAACAAAATGTCTACCATCCAAATGAAACTGGAAGTGGTCACCAGTACTTACCTGCTAAGTGTTGACTGCATATCCTCATGGCGCAGCGCTCGACCGACGCCCGTTCCATCTGCAAAGAAATACCAACATAAAATTCCTTCTTCAGCAATTAGGTGTGGTAACGGTAACAATATTTGTACCGTTTTAATAATAAACTTAGATTAGAGTACTCCAAGGTTCAATCTAATACTTCAGTCTTTACTATAACAGTGACAGAGATTATAACATCAACTATACTTTACTCTTACTTTAGTCTTAGCTTATTTGCAAGACATTAGACAAGTATAGTATATCATCAGGTATTTTACCACTAGGAGGTAATGCTGTACCTAACAGATCGTTTTGATTGGTATCACCGCCTTAGCCATTGTAACCACCGCTGTCAGTTCTCGCAGTTGTCGTGTTCCGTACTGAATGATATCCTTTAGACATGCACATTACTACCTCATGTATATGATATGAGATCTCACCAAAAATTAGCATCTGGTAACATTAGCATAGTTTTTTGTTATTTAAGTATGACAATAATTGAATTTGGATTCGGAATCGAGAGAAAAGATGAATATAAAAAAAGTGAAGATAACTGTTACATTTTCACCTTTCTGTGTGTATTGTGTATGTCTGTTTGTGGCATCATAATTTTTAAACGTGGTCTAGCGGTTCAGTTGTTGGACTTGACTGCATGAGGTTCCGGGTTCGAATCCCAGGTCGGGCAACAAGAAGAAAATTGGGTTTTTCCAATTTTCTAATAAAAAAAAATGTTGGATTGGAAATGTGCCCGGTTGGCGATAGGCTTGCCACCTATCACATTTTGGGACTTAGTGTCTTCAGCTAGTCGTGGGTGCCTTGGTTGTGCCTCTGCATGCATCTTTGGGGATATGGGCGTGAATATACTTTAAGCGTATGGACCATTTTCAAAGCGATTATTTTGTTTTCAAGCTTGATCGAGATGTTTCTTTGCTACTTTGCCGATGTTGCTTTATGTATGTTAGGTTTTGCCAGGGGTAATTAAAAATATTTTGGTTAATAGGGTTATTCATTAATAATAAATTTAGTGTACCTACTTCTTGAATAAAATTAGTAAATGTTTGGGTTTTTATATAATTGTTTAGTCAAATTGCACAAGCTATAAGTACCGATTCGTAAAAAAAATATCGTAGCGTGTATACATTCCTTTAAAGCCGCCAAATTTCTCTCCGCCTTACTTCAGACCCTGACTATTTTATAAAATCAGGGGATGAGCAAATGACATGAACTTGACTAACGTCAGATGCGTAGAGCCTGTCCTAAAGAAGTGTTTTACGCGCGTAACCACTCACGCGTAGAAATTTATATTGAGTTCCATTTAATGCGTTCTCTACACTAAGCTACATAGATAATACCTGAACTCACGTAGCGTATGCGCGTATATACTCGCAATCGAAAGTCTCCCTCAAAAGACAAGCGCCTTAGTCTAATAATTCACGGAGCGGTTTTTACCCGCACACGCAGCAGTTGCGGGCCCGCAGGTTCTGTACAATTTAGATTTATATGCAAAAATGTACACCCTCAGCGCTCGCGGTTGTTACGGTTCCCGCGGCAGCGGTCGCCCGCCCGTAGAATCGATCTCGTGAGTTTTGAAATAAAATCGTAGTTCCCCGATCGCCGCGGGCGCGGGTAAAAACCGCTCCGTGAGTTCTTGGGCTTACGCGCGAATCAAGAAACGCGACGCAGCGTCTATACGGGCTTAACGCAACTCAAGTTCTTTTATGAGCTATCAGTGAACTAGCACATATTCCCATCAGGAGACCCATGTGCTAGTTCACTGTCGCTCACTGCTCCTGGCCTATACATATTGTAGATGTTACAGGTGCGTCGCTATCCAGGGGTCGGGATGTGAGGCCAACTATGCAAGTCCATCGGATACCCTACCTTTCGAATCGGAACACAATGGAGTCATTATGGCGGCAGAAATAGGTAAGGCGGTGGATTCCTACCCGGGCAAGTTGCTGCTCACCATAGCACTATACCTACCATAAGTCTTATCGGACCTATTTAACCTATGCTACATCTTACGAGCTGCCTGTCTAAGAGAAGGATGGTTTAAACTACTTATCAGAACCAGACTATTTTGCATCCATGCATTTGCATGCATATTTGCATTTTGCATATTCTCGACTTAATAGTCGAGAATATGCAAACGTCTACGCGCGAGTGCATACGCACGTAAAACGCCCTTTTTGGACATGCCATACATTAAAAAGATATTTATTGCGTTGTTAAAACTTTGCATTAGAAATGTTTGAAACGGAAGTAATAAGACATGCCGCGCCGCCCGCATCGCGGATGATGGTCATATTTGCGGAAAGTGGTCACGCTTGCTAATCACGAGCTTTTGTCTTTAAGCACCGTTCTTTGATAAGATTTTTACGCAAAATTTACAGACATGCATTTTAATAAATTTATAGTACATTTACGCCCATACCCCCTAAAAGGTAGGCAGAGACACAACCAGGATACCCTTAACTAGCCGAAAACAAAGTCCCTCAATGTGATAAGTGGCAAGCCTATCGCCAACCAGGCGCATATCTAATAACGGGTAGCATTGTTTTTATTGGAAAATTGTAAATAAAGATTTTCTAGATTTTCGGTGCCCGACCCCGGGATAGAACCCGTAACCTCCAGAAGTCAAGTCCAACGCCAAACGGCCAGACCACAAAGGCGATAATAATGAATTTGGAAATGTAGATATACCTAGGTGGTAGGTAATTCTGTTGCGCACTCTCCTAACAAATTTTAAGTTATCCCTATCTTCTTTCAACGAAAGTATAATGCTGTCAGATTAGTCTGTATTATTTCTATAGAAGTTTAATCTATCACTTAGATAATGTTGATTAAAAACAGCACGATTTGACAAGTCCGGACTCCATCTCTTTTGTTTTTGTGGCATTTGAAAAAGATAGCATGCATCCAAAATAAGTTTAGTTTGTGAACAGGAGAATCACCACCATTATCTATATATATAAATGAATTCCGCATTACGTCTGAACAAATCTAGTCTAACAAAAAAAACGACGGGTTGCACTCCGGGAGTGAAAGCAGAAGTGATAACTTAAATATTAAAGCTGTACCTACGTTTTTGATAAAGAATGGTTAGGGAATAATTTTGCACGAATTGCTTTAATTATCAGTACTAAAGTAATATCATTTATGTGGTAGAATACAACATTCATTTATTGCGCTATCGTACACAAACATTCGCGCAAGCGCCCTGCGCTTCGCAAGATGGGAATTTAAGAATTTTGAAATCCGACACGAGTTTAGAATTTGTTTCCCATTCCAAAAAAGAGCGCAGCTTTAGCGGTGTAAAGAAGTTTTCACTCCAAAAATAATTAACAAAATTGGTCCATCTGTTCAAGCGGAACGCGATGACCACGGAAAATGGAGATTCATTTTCATATATAGATGTAAAATGATCATGAGAATAGGTTAACCTAGTAAAAAGGTTTGAGGTACACAAAAAACATGCCGTCAAACTTGAACCTGCTCTTTGTTGTTGAAAATTATTGTATTTGTGTGAGAAAGCTCCTCCCACTGCGCTAGCCTCAAAGGTTTCAATTTAAAACCATAATGTGTTCGCGGCTGGGATTGATCTCCCCTAATGATGGGTCCTGACTCCGTTCCCGTTATAAGTAGCCTATACTTAATGAAGTTAAGTTCTAAAGTAAATTGAACATATAAAATCAAAGTGTATTCACGCCCATATCCCCGAAGGAGTAGGCAGAGGCACAACTAGGACACCCACGACTAGCTGAAGACACTAAATCCTACAATGTGGTAGGTGGCAAGCTTATCGCTAATCGGGTACTTATCCAATACGAGCAACACCTTTTCCGAATCCTGGAATCGAACTCGGGACCTCATAAAATCAAGTAGTTGGACTAAACCACTAGACCACAGAGGTGACCTTTTATTGAAATTGTAAAGTAGTCGCTTTTATATACTTTTGATTTAAGTATACATATAATATTAATAATAATCACAGTAATAAAAGTAATATCATTTGGGTTTACGAGTAATTTTTGTATCTATTTGCACATTTGTTTAAAACAAAAGCAATTTTTTGTACAAGTCAGTAGGTATAATTGCTTTTGTATTCTGTTACTTTTAAAAAAATGCATGTTTCCTATTTTTTTAAACCCAACCCGGGTATCAGACAGGGACCTGTCAGAAATCAAGTCCGACTTCAGACCGCTAGACCATAGACTCCACAGAGGCTATTTTCATTTGTTGTGAAGTCACCATCAATTGCTGATTGTTCCAGATTATTCCGTTAGAGCAGTCAGTCATTGCTAGATGGTGGAATGCTATGCAGTAGCTTTTCGTGCAAGCCTGCTGGCTACCTTACCCTCTGGACCAGAAATTCCTACCCAGGCAATTTGGATAGGTTTAAGCAAGGCGAGCATAGGCTACTGCCACTAACACCGTGACATTTGATTAGGTGGTAAAGTTTCGCAGCGACTCACCTGGATTGGCACTACCGCCTTACCTATTCCTGTCACCATAACGCCAGTGCTTGACATTGAAGTGTTGTTTGGAGGATAAGGTAGGCGGTAAACTTACTTTTGCTCGAGGCCTAACATCCCGGCCTTAGGTTGGCAACGCACCATTACCACCTTTAGTGTCTCAAGGCGGCGTGAATATTTTTACCATCAGGAAATCCGTCTGCTGGTTCCGATATCATAAAAATAGAGTAAAAAAATAAATCACCTCACTAGGTCTACCCATTTAACGTATGCTCACCTGGTAGTAAAGAAACAAAGAGTATATAAATACGTAATAAGAGGCGGGACTTCCATAGATACATAGCAAACCCGAATTTGTATAAAGTTTACTTGAAAAAGTATAACTCGTATAATTTGAAAGTAAGTCTAAAGGCATTCAGATATAAGGCAACTAGTGTCATATGATTTGGGCGAATAAAAAACATAGCAAACTTATTTTTTTTATTTTTTGATATGAAAGTTGTGCCAAACTGGTAAGAACCAGAATTTTTAATGTAAATAATAATATATATTTATAAATAATGATAATGGAGCCATCGAGAGAAAAGATGGTCGAAGTTTTTTCATAATTATTGAATTTCGTGTTAATATTGAGTGAAATTAGTCAATTTTGGTGGCATTTTGTACAATTTTGTTCAGTGAAAGTGCACAAATGAAATAATCATGAAGAAATTAGCGTATCGTATATTTCCTCGTTGCCGCCAAAACTGATTACATGAGCTTGTGTAAAAAGGCCACCGTTTTACCCAATGCCCGACATGACTTACTGAAGACTTATGACTGATGACTAATTAAAATTAATTGAAATTGAAATAAAATTTGACGCAAATTAGTACTTGACTAATGGCTAAATACTAACGTGAAGGCCAAAACCTAAAGAAAGAAAGAAGAAAGAAATAATGATAAATATATATTTTTTTAAATAATAATAAATACATATTTAATAACATAGCGACCAAGAACACGACTTTCCTGATGGTAAGAGATAGTTACGTTATGATATATATAACGGGGATATGAGCGTGAAGATGCTTACTTACTTACTTACTTAAGAGATAGTCGTGGCCTATAAGACTATACCATCTAAGACTCTAAGAGGCTAGTAGAAATCTCCCTTGCTCGACATAAGCTCACCGATTGTATTGTCATCTTTGTATATTTCTTGTGTGCGTGTGTATGCGTCTGAACTCCTCCTAAACGCCTGGAACGATTTTGATGATTTTTTTTGTGTGTTCATGGGAATTCGAGAATGGTTTAGATTCACAATTTGGTCTATTGGAAAAAGGTTTTTTAATTATTTTTTATTTCTAAGTAGTCGTTGATTTTGGAATGTTTTATACTGGATCCGGCAGACGGTGCTGCTATCGAAGCATAAACTGTTATGTAGTAGCTGTTAATGTGAAACAATACGAAATAGATAGGTTGGCTAGTATCTAGTAAAAAAAGTATCTTCACGCCCATATCCTAAAGAGGTAGGCAGAGGCACAATCAGGGCACCCACGACTAGCCGAAGATACTAAGTCCCACAATGTGTTAGGTGGCAAGCCTATCGCCAACCGGGCACATACACTAGTCACTATCCCGAGCAACGTTTTTTTATTAGAAAATTGGAAAACCCAATGCCTGACCCGGGATTCGAACCCGGGACCTCGTGCAGTTAAGTCCAACAACTGGACCGCTCGATCTGGCGATCTTTCTTTCTTTCTTTAGGTTTTGGCCTTAACGTTAGTATTTAGCCATTAGTCAAGAAGAAATTTGCATCAAATTTTTTATGAATTATAATTAGTCATCAGTCATAAGTCGTCAAAAAGTCATATCAGGCTCTTGGGTAAAGCGGTGGCCTGTTTACTCAAGCTCATGTAATGAGATTTGGCGGCAACAAGGAAATACACGATACGCTAATTTCTTCATGATTATTTCATTTGTGCGCTTTCACTGAACAAAATTTTACAAAATGCCACCAAAATTGACTAGGTAATTTCACTCAATATCAACACGAAATTCAATAATTATGAAAAAACTCCACCATCTTTTATCTCGATGGCGCCAAAACTCAGCTAGTATCTTTAAATGTTTAGTTTTAAAATTACGTGTTTAATAAATAGTTACGGTCTAAGATCCAAACTTAAGTCTGACCAAACCGAACTGTTAAAACGATAAAATACAATATTTTATAATCAATTTACTACATTAGTCCAGCGTTTTAAGGCAACCCATATCTATATATATAAAAGAAAGTGGTGTTAGTTACACTATTTATAACTCCAGAAAGGCTGAACTGATTTGGCTGAAAATTGATAGGGAGACAGCGTAGAACTGGAAGAAGGACATAGGATACTTTTTATCCTGTTCAGTTGTAAGGAAACTGATAAACACCATTTTAATTTTTCCCATACAAACTGAACAGGCGGAACGAAGTACGCGCCGGTCGGCTAGTGCCTCTATCTATTTCTATGAAATTTATAACTTAAGAACTGCTGAACTGATATTGCCGAAAATTGACGGGGAGATAATAGAACCAGCAGACGGACATGTGATATTTTTATCAAATTCGACTGCGAGGCTGTGAAAAACAACATTTTAATTCATTCTGTACAAACTGAACGGGTTAAATGAGATTCGCCGGAATACCTAGTTTAATATGATTTCTTATGTACTAAATTTATTACAGCATAATATGTTTCATGATATCAGTTCAGTGTAGGTCGATTTACGTTCGGACCTTCTACTATTATTTTTTCTCATGCTTTTCTAGTAGTCTACAAACAGATCCAAGCCACTATGTCTTATCCCAAATGCATATTAACGAATTACCAGACAAGTAATAGCAAACAACGTTGAGAAAAATTTAAAGAAACGCATTTAATTTGGTAAAACCTTTCTCCTGAGTTAATGAGTTGTTTCATATGTTGGTTAACGGTGAAAAGGTGTTCTGGGTTAAGTGAAAGTTGGTTATGTGGAGCGGGAAGATATAAGTGATCTGATTATTCATCCAAAAGCTGTGCATCTTCATATAAGTGATGAGGGTTTACTTTTTGCTCCTACCTAATCAAGCCTATCGCCAATCGGGCAATTTTCTAATCCATGGCAACGTTGCTTTATAGATAAAGTATCTTCACACCCATATCCAAGAAGAGGTAGGTAAAGGCACAAGCTGGGCACCCATGACTAGCCGAACATACTAAGTCCCACGATGTGATATATAGCAAGCCTATTGCGAACCGGGCACATATCCAATCCCGGGCAACGTTATTTTTATAAGAAAATAAAAAATACAAATTTTCATTTTTTTTGCTGCCGACCAGGAGATCGAACCCGGGACCTCGATAAGTCAAGTCCGATGTCGGACCGCTAGACCACAGAGGCAATAAATAATAAATCGAAAAATCACGTCTTGAGTGAAGACCCGGGAAAAGTATACGGCGGTTCCTATCCGCCAACACCTGAACACTAGGTCATAAACGCGGTTTATCACTGAACCCTTTAAGCCGTTTCATAGGCTTATTTAAAAAAAAACTTAGCCGAGGTTACCACCTTTTTAGGTTAAGTGATAGAACTAACTAGGGATGTTATTGAGTTTCGACTCCAATTCGGATAAGTCGGATTTTTGCGATTATCTCAGTAAGCACACAAGCAAGGCACATGGTGAAGGTGGCAGATTAGATTGATTTGTCATATTTTTATGATTTTGGAAGGCAAACGAGGAGACGGTTTTCATAATGGTGAGAAACTAACGCCGCCTAGCCCAGTGACACCAAAAGTGATAATTTTGACAGTAGCGAAATTTTTGTTCATTTATGATAGTAGGTTTGAAATTCTGAAATGAATTTTAGAAAAACACGGGAATATTTTTCGGGACGCCACAAGGTGCTCGGGAAGTTAACAAATATTAACGCAGTATTACGAATATTCCGGCCATCGAATCTGACACTGCCTTCGATCCCTGTTCCTACTTCGATAAATAAAATTTAAAAATTTCTCCGACTCAGGCTCGGATAAAACTGCCTCCGTCACATCCCTAGCACTACCACAGAAGACTACAAAACGCTTGTTTAAATAAAGTAACGCAAGAAAGCAAATTTAGGGGTTTGACTACTGTCGCGGTCAGCACAGTGATTATGTCTCAGTGCCTTAAAACCCTAATCTTCAAACAGATTAGATAGTTTATTTAACTAATCAGTTAAAATAGAAACCGCATACAAACCATTGTTATGTTAGAAAGTACAGATTACATTAGACACGAAATTTCTCTCTATTTGTTTCTGAAAACAATGACAGTATGTTGAAAAGTGAACCACCTGTTTAAAAAGTGTGTACATTTAACAAATGTAATTTTCAACTATAGCAGCCTTTCCCAAAGTGGGCGATAACGCCCCCTTGTGGAAGCCTAGAGGGGGGGCGGTATAAATCTTGAAAAAAATGATTTTTTTTTAAACTAGGCGCAACAAATATAAAAAACGAGGGGGGGGGGGGCGCTACAAAACAACTGATTTTCAAAGTGGGCGTTACATTAAATAAGTTTGGGAACCTCTGAACTATAGCCACACCATTATCATAAAATATTAAATGAGTTTATTGAAACTTTATAGTTCCAATCAAAAAATTCAAATATGGTTCTAATCGCCTCTGTGGTCTAGCGGGCCGGGTGTTGGACTTGACTGCATGAGGTCCCGGGTTCGAATCCCGGGTCGGCCAACAAAAGGAAAATTGGATTTTTCCGATTTTCTAATTAAAAAAAAATGTTGATCGGGATTGGAAATGTGCCCGGTTGGCGATAGGCTTGCCACTTATCACATTGGAGGACTTACTGTCTTTGGCTAGTCGTGGGTGCCTTGGTTGTACCTCTGCTTACCTCTTCGGGGATATGGGCGTGAAGATACTTTTTATAGTTTCTCCGCGTTGGTCCTTGCTCCTCTACAGAATAGACCCTCTATTTCCTGCCAGGTAACTCGTAAAAGGCGAACATAGGCTTACCGTCACTATCACCGTGACATTTGACTAGGTGATAGAGTTTCGCAGCGACTCGCGGTACCAACGCGATCGCCTTACCTATTCCTGCCGCCATAACGTCATTGCTTACCGTTGACGTGTTCCGGTTCTGAGGATAAGGTAGCCGGTTAACTTGCTTTTGCTCAAGGTCTAAAGTTATGGCATTTTTAGTTGAGTTTAAGAGTTCTAAGTTCATAATTAGAATTTTGTCCTCTTGTTTTTTTTTGTGTAGACTTTGGATTTTGTATAGATTTTGATAATCCTTTTTTCAAGGTGTCAAGGTGGTCAATATTTCAGGAGGTCTCATATAAATTAAGAACCATTAAGCGGGTTTTGAATTATTCTTATTAATTTTAGTTACTACGATGAAATAGTATTGAAATTAAAATATGTTTTGCAGCGCATCAAGCGCTTAAGTAATTCGTATTACATTGCAAAATTCTTTAAATAATTAATTAACACAAAGATACAGTTTTTTTAAATTAAATTCCACTGTTTGAAATACTTAAAGTAAAATTAAACTGAAAATTGATTACATAATAAATTAATAAGTAAATAAACGATTTGTGTAAATTTAAAAAATATATGCAATTTACTATGTGATAGAATATGTTAGTATATGTTTAGTTTATGTTTGTGATAACTTCTAAATTGTTAGATTTAAAAATAATATAGACGACAAGCATATTTTGTATGGTCTGTGTAGAATAACATACATACATAAATTGTGTATCTATAGGACATAACTACCCGCGTTAAAGGGTTAGAAAGGAATTAAAAATTTCGCCACGGGACTTGAATCCTCAGTAGCTCAATTGGTTAGAGCATTCGTCGGCTTGAGACGAAAGGTTACAGGTTCAAGTCCTGTCTGGGGCGGAATTTTTCTTTCTTTACAATTTATAGAAAATTTATCCCAAGCACAGGGCGAGTGTCGGATTAGTGAGATTATACTGTATTATTATTTATTTGCACAAATCCTAATAATATTACAGACGCGAAAGTTTTTATGTATGACTGGATGTTTGTTACTCTTTCACGCTCTAACGGCTGAACAATTTGTCTGAAATTTGGAACACAGATAGATTGTAACCTGGATTAACATATAGGCTACATATTGGATCCCGATCGCATAACGGGCTCTTGTGAAATGTTAGCGAAGCCGCAGACAACAGCTAGTGATTCATATTGCGCGAAAGGTATAATAATAATAATAAAAAAATGTCCCACTATGAATTATACAAATTGATCAAAATCTAAGAAATTATATGCTTGTGTTAAGGGTGTTTGTCAACGATGCTAATACATAGGAATACCTTAATAAATGTACGCGTATTTACAAATTTAATAAACACCCAGACCCGAAAATACAGACGTATGTTCATACAAATGTCTGCCCAAGTCGAGAATCGAGCACGAGCCTAGCGGTGGAGTTAGCACTGTACATAGATAATATTACTGTGACTGTACGCTTACCCCTCGGCCAACGAGGCGAAAAATAGGTAAGGCTTCTAGTTTCATTTTTAACCGACGCCAAAAAAGGAGAAGGTTATAAATTTTTCAAAAGCCAATCGATTTTGATGGTTATGTTTTAGAAAGATCGCCTCTGTGGTCTAGCGGTCCGGGTGTTGGACTTGACTACATGAGGTCCCGGGTTCGAATCCCGGGTCGGCCAACAAAAAGAAAATTGGATTTTTCCATATTTTCTAATAAAAAAAATGTTGGTCGGGATTGGAAACGTGCCCGGTTGGCGATAGGCTTGCCACCTATCACATTGTGGGACTTAATGTCTTCGGCTAGTCGTGGGTGCCTTTGTTGTACCTCTGCCTACCTCTTCGGGGATATGGGCGTGAAGATACTTTTTTTTTGTTTTAGAAAGATAGGTTAGGATTCCGAGGTAGTCCCATGCTAATTTTATCGACGATGGTGTTGACAAGTGAAAAATTAGTGCATTATTAAGTGTAACTCAAAAACTACTAGTAGGATACTGATAAAATTTTCGTCGGACCAGTTCGGACCATTTGCTATCTTTAAAAAAAATCAAATCGCAACGTGGTACCAAACAAAATGGTTGAAGTCGATTTTTGCAGTTTTACTGTCCTTAAGTTTTACTATCCCCTCTGTGGTGTAGCGGTTCTTTTGTTGGACTTGACTGCATGAGGTCCCGGGTTCGAATCACGGGTCGGGCAACAAAAATGAAATTGGGGTTTTCCAATTTTCTAATAAAAAAAAACGTTGCTCGGGATTGGAAATGTGCCCGGTTGGCGATAGGCTTGCCACCTATCACATTGTGGGACTTAGTGTCTTCGGCTAGTCGTGGGTGCCCCGGTTGTGCCTCTGCCTACCTCTTTGTGGATATGGGCGTGAAGATACTTTTTTAATTATATACTGTACAATATATAGCACTATATACTATAAAATATATAACTTTTTAATTATATACCATAGGCATCCATTTTATAACTGCAATTGATCTTACAACCTAAATAAATAATTTGTTGCCAACCAGTTGCCGCGTTTGGATATTCAATTAGACTAAACTTTGTAAGGACATTACAAGGCTAAGTGACGTCATGTATTAGATAATTATTAATACTGAGCACGACGCGACAATAAATATGCTACACCGTTTGAGTTATTACTTCATCTTATAAAATGAAAACTTCGGTTCACCCGTTCATTTTGTATGGGAAAAATTAAAATGTTGGTTTTCCTAGTTTGCTGACGGTTGAACGGGCTAAAAAGTATCCTTTATCCGTCTCCTGGTTCTTAGCTATCTCCCTATCAATTTTCAGCCAAATCGGTTCAGCCGTTCTTGAGTTATAAATAGTGAAGCTAACACCTCTTTATTTGATAAATAGAGACTAGCTGACAAGGCAGATGTTCTGTTATTTTTTAGTAGTGATTTTTATAAAAAAATTGGGGTTGGGTCCCCCTTATCACTAAGGAGTATAAAAAACAGATGGGCCAATTCTCAGACCTACTCAATATGCGGACAAAATTTCATGAGAATCGGTCAAGCCGTTTCGGAGGAGTATGGGAACGAACATTTTGACACGAGAATTTTATAAAATGAAATCTGTAGGGTTACTCTCGAATCTCGATTTTATGGAAATTGAAAATCGGATAAGTATGTCTTTTTAGGTTCTCTTAAAATAGTTTCAACGGATTATTAACATTTAGTTCTAAATATTTTTTTCTATATATATATATATATATACATATTATAGTGT
>NJDC01003127.1:444181-474290 GCA_002245475.1 Calephelis virginiensis
GCGCGGGCGGCGGCGCGCTTCGCGTGCGCATGAACTTCTTCATGACGCGCACTGTCCCGCCCGCTGCCGCATCTCTCTCACACTTCTATTCTATAAAGATAAAGATAAGATTAGGATAAGAACATATTTCATCATCAAAACAACTGCAATTATCATCAACAACAAAGATAATTAAACTTTACTGCACTCCACGATCTGCTCACCTTCGTGGCGTGAAGTCGATTTCTCTTCATGATGCTTCGGTAACGAAGCAAAACGTACGTTGAGTTGTTAGTATTGTATGTCAGTGCTAATAAAACAGTTTAATTGTGTGTGTTGTGTGGAGCTGGATACATTTGGGGGTCTTTGTCCAATAATAATAATAATTAAGTTTAATTCATTTATAGCGCAATGTTTTTTTGTGTTTTTTTCTGGTTTGTCACGCCATTTTATTTGGATTTATGGCTAGTTAGTTAGGTTAGTTACTAGTACTAGTACTTACATCACGAGTTAGAGTAGGTTACAGGCTACTTTTTTCAGCCGCTTACTCAAGGAATTCGCAAGGGAGAGGAATAAGAGTCAAAATGTAACTTGGACTAGTCAATCCGATTTAATGTATTTGTTTTTTTATGCGTAGTAGGTATGTGCTTTACAGATTGTCCTGGAAATTTTTTCATACTTAAGTTTTGCAGTTTAGAAATACAGACTTATGTCTGTATAACACTCAGTATACTCAGGGCCGGCCCCAGGGGTGGGCGGACCAGGCGGTTGCCCAGGGCGGAAAATTTTTGGGGGCGGCAAACAAATTTTAAAGAAGGTCAAATTTTAAAATATGAATAAAATAATAAAAACATGATATGAATGTGAAGGGTAAAATTTTCTGTATTACATTTTACGCAAAGAACAAGCCTAAGAATATGTACGTCAGTACAAGCCTCGAGTTACGATTATAATCCAAGTCCAAATATAAAATAAATCACTCGGCTTGTATCGAACAACCGTCGCCGGCGCCGCCGCACTGCACAGAACAGTGACAGCGTCAAAGCAACAGCGCAGTGGTAAGGAGTGACCTTGACGGACTCCTTTCTTGCCCTCCTCCCTCAACGTTGTGTTTATTGTAGGGATAGCAGAATCGCTTGCGTGAGAATCGATTCCTTCTCAAAAAGAATCGATTCTTGAGACTCGATT
Source organism: Calephelis virginiensis (assembly GCA_002245475.1). Taxonomy (NCBI): domain Eukaryota; kingdom Metazoa; phylum Arthropoda; class Insecta; order Lepidoptera; family Riodinidae; genus Calephelis; species Calephelis virginiensis. Next base: position 445,349 of record NJDC01003127.1, read on the forward strand.
CCTAAATGCTGGAATTGATCAAGAATCGATTCTGGGTATTCAATGCTCGTTTTTTTTCGGCATAATTTCAAATTTGTGTAGTGAGTGAGTAGGAGGGGGGGCGGGAAATCGCCTATATCGCCCAGGGCGGCGAAGTCCTTAGGGCCGTGTCTGAGTATACTAACAACACTCAGTATAAACTATAAAGTGAACAAATAACTTGAAATCCGGAGTAACATTTGAACGGACATGTCATCTTATATCTTCACGTTAAGTCCCCCTGCTTCAGAGGCAGAGACGAGTTCGTCTGGTCAGCTAGTCTAATACTATGATTAATAAGGCGTATTTTTGTAAGTAATGTGTAATATAAAACTAATCTTGCATCCTTGAAACCAACTAGTTTTTTTGCAATTTCAACGTTGATATCTGAAAAATTTGGCCGTCAAATTTTTGCACATTTTAATGAATGAAAATGAAAGGTTTAGAATTTTCAAGTGTAACTCCATTTCAAATGTATTTTTAGAAAAAGGTTTAGGATCATGACAATTGACACTCTTTGCCTCTGGAGACACGACGTGAAGATATGAGGATGTGTCAAAATTTCTAGAGAACAAACTGTGGGTGATATTGAGTAAAAACACAGAAACTTAAGTTTAATGTTTCGTGCGATGTGTGTGTGTGTGTGTGTGTCAGTGTCAGTGTGTGTGTCAGTGTGTGTGCGCACGATACCTACACGATGAGTGATGCGGATTTTTGTTTAAAAGCTGGCATGATTTAGATGGCTCTTACCTCCGCTATAATTAGCTTTTGTCGAAAGTCATTGAAAATTTTATTTTCATGATTAATTTATAAAATAATAACGCCAGCAAAGCCGTGGGTTGTAACAAGTGATTAAACATAACTAAAATAACACACCTACAATAATAATAATTGATATCACCGACGTTATTGAGCATTATAATTGAATTACTCCCATAGTTGAGCAATTTTTTAGTCTCCAAGGTAAATCTAAGCTATTATAAAATATCTGAATGGTACCAATGCATAACTTGTGTTTGACTAGATGTTGACATGCGACTTCGTTAGCGTAGAATAGATTTGTATCAAACTTTCATCCCCTACAATAGTCCTTTAGGGGTTAATCTTTCAAAAAACTGGCCTACATTTAAGTTCGCATCTTTATCCGTGTGATTTTCGCATTCTAAGGCCATAAAAAACATACACAAGCGAGTGATAAAAACATGGGATGTGATGTATATAGGTAACGTATTTTTACCGGCTCCCCTCCTCGGTAAGTTTACCCTCCAAACCGTAACACGTCATGACGGTATGCCTGCAGGAATAGGTAAGGATGTTTTACAAAAAAAAAGAGTATCTTCACTCCCGTATCCCCGAAGAGGTAGGCAGGGGCACAACCAGGGCACCCACGACTAGACGAAGATACTAAGTCCCACAATGTGATAGGTGGCAAGCCTATCACCAACCGGGCACATATCCAATCCCGGGCAACGTTTTATTTTTATTAGAAAATTGGAAAAACCCAATTTTATTTTTGTTGCCCGACACGGGATTCGAACCCGGGACCTCAAGCAGCCAAAGTCCAAAACTGAACCGCTAGACCACAGAGGCGAATTCTATGGTGTCTACAGGCCTGATTGTCTCTTATCGTCAGGAGACCCGTGTGCATGTTGGCTGATCTCACATATAAAAAACTTCTGTATCTATGAGTGTCGAAAATCACACGCCAGGGGAACCGTTCCTCGAAAGCCTGGAAAGGTATCTTGATTATTTTTTATTTTATGATATTGGAAGGCAAACCAGCAGATGGACTTCCTGATAGTAAGAAATTCTCGCCGCCTAGAGACACCAAAGGTGGTGATGGTGCGTTGCCAACCTAAGGCCTCGAACAGAAAGCATGTTTACCAGCTACCTTACCCTTCGAACCGGAACACGTCAACTGCAAACACTTTCGTCATGGCGGCAGGAATAAGGCGGTGGTACCAATCCGGGCGAGTCGCTGCGAAACTCGACCACCAAGTAATTATAATTTTAGACCAGCCCCATCACCTAATATTCGTACTGCTTCGTACGGAATGTATATGCCTCGTTTCGTAACGTGATATGAATCGCATAATAATGGCCAGTGCATGCGGTAATGCTTTTATAATTATCTATCGGATAAAAACTATAGCAACGCAAGAAAATCCACTGATTGCTTGCGCAATAAAATGTTTTCTAAATGCTTTCGAGTGGACCGTTTTGTGGGAACGTATCTAAAATTAGTTTATCATTTACTAGCAGCTCGTCCCAGCTTCACACGGGTGGACAAACTTCTATTGTTATCTCACTAATATTATAAATGCGAAAGTTTGTATGTTTGTTTGTTACTCTTTCACGCAAAACTGCTGAACCGAGTTTCATAAAATTTGGCACACACATAGAGGGTAACTTAGATTAACAGTTAACGCATAGGATAGTTTTAATCCAAAAAAACTTTAGTGGGACCACAAACTACGCGAGCGCCGCCTAGTTATACATATAAACATTCAAAAGACTAGTTATACATACAAACACTTTATCTACAAAAAAACCGGCCAAGTGCGAGTCGGAGTCGCGCACGAAGAGTTCTGTACTATCATCTATTTATTAAAAATTACGTTTGTTGTATGGGAGCCCTCTTTAATATTTATAAATTATATTTTTTTGTACTTTATTGTTTATTTTGAAATGTAATATACAAGTAAATATTCTGTGAAAATTTGAAGCGTCTACCTGTTACCGTCTTCAATATTGAGCAAAAAATTCGAATAAAACACGTTTATTGTATGGGGTCATTTTTTTAACATTTTTAAATTTTTAGTTTTTGTTGGTATAGCGGCAACGAAAATATATCATTTGTGAAAATTTCAACTTTTCAACTATAACGATTAACGAGATACAGCCTGGAGACAGACGGACAGACAGCGGAGGCTTAGTAATAGGGTTTCCGTTTTTACCCTTTGGGTACGGAATCCTAAAAATCGATTGCATAGTGTTAAAGATCTAAGCATATACAGAGACAGACAGCGGGCAGCGACTAAGTTTTATACTAGTGATTAGTCTTTGCAATGTTAGTAAGATGTTGGCGATTATGAATGATGAAGTGATGAAGGTCTCGAGTTCGCTTTTCGGGTACTTAGTATGTGTTTTTCTTTTTTTTATGATATTGAAAGGCAAACAAAAACCAAATTTTATGATATTGACGCCGGGATGTTAGGCCTCGAGCAAAGGTAAGTTTACCGGCTCCCCTCCACGGTATGTTTACCCTCCAAACCGTAACACATCATGACGCTGCTGTCGGCATAACAGCAGGAATAGGTAACTGTGTTTTTCAAAAAAAAGAGTATCTTCACTCCCATATCCCCGAAGAGGATATATAATTGACCTAACAGCCCGGCCTACAACATCAATAGGTGTCTAAAAGTATCTTCAAGCCCATATCTCTGAAAAAGTAGGCAGAGGCACAACCAGGGCACCCACGACTAGCCGAAGACACTAAGTCCCACAATGTGATAGGTGGCAAGCCTATCGCCAACCGGGCACATATCCAATCCCGAATAACATTTTATTAAATAAGAAACTTGGAAAAACCAAATTTTCTTTTGTTGCCCGACCTGGGATATGTACACGCTTGAAGATAGATTCTCCCACCTATCACATTGTGGGTGTAAGTAACATTGGCTTATCGTAGGTGGGTTCATTAAACTCCCTGTAAGAAAAATGACGGACTTATGTAAATACATTTTTTTTGTATATAGTTGTTTCAACGGATTTTCAAGAAGGAGGAGATTCATCGAGGTTAAATTTTTTTGAAGCGATTTTTGCATCATTTAAAAATCCTTTTTTATTTAAAAGCTATTTTTAACGTGGATGTCCTGTACTCAGCCTTCTTCTTCTGGGATACAACGTCAAGATGAGTCCTAGTCTTTGCAATCATACTTTTGACACTTATATATAGAAAGAAAATGTAATCTATAGTACTAATTTTCGTTAATTGAACTCATAGTATTAAAATTACTTAGATTAGTACATTTTCGATTCTACTATTAAAAATTCTTTATGAAACGAAGCCTTTTGCATTTTTTTTATCTTTATTTGGACATGCTAACAGCAATACACTCAATAGTACAATATAACACTTAAAAATACACAAATGTTTGTATGTATCCCAATAAAAGGCATGCACAGCATTCTTAATAAAAAAATATAAACCAACATGTTGCTGCAGATAATGTAACATCACTTAATGACAATACACCTAATAATGATAATATTAATGGTAATGCTAATACAATTAAAACTTAAAGGTAAATGAAAATAATGTTATGCAGGAAGATACGCTGCTTTTAACTTTTTTTTTGAAACCAAGACAAGTGTCATTAAAGATATCTAAATCTTTTGCCATACCGTTTGCTCGATCATAGTCCAGACAAATTTTCGACAGAGGAGAGTATTTTCGGAGATTTGACCTACCATTAAGGCTCGTATGATCTAAGCAGACGGATTTCCTGATAGTACCTAGGTAAGACGCGTCGCCTCTGTACACCAAAAATGTAAGTGGTACAACACGAGCTTCAAGAGTAACCCTGCTAAATCGGCGCGAAGAAAAAAACAATTCAAAAATTTACAAAATGTTTTCTGGTGACCATTATTAGTCGCTTAGACATATTTTTAATTATTTAAGGGATTTCTACAGTTTTATTAAATACACAGATAGATATATATAGCGATTTAGGCGCGTGGTTGGATAAACGAAAATTGTGAAAAAGCAGCAACATTTAAAAACACTTCCTGCAAAATTGGACGTTATAAAGGACGGTATTCTTTTTAATTAATTTTGAATTTCTTTCATAAATCGTAACAAAATATTTGCTTATCTATATTTCAAAACATTAAATTAATGTAATAGAAACAAAATTTTTTGAACCTTCTTTGTAGATAAACATTTACTCTAAGTTGAGGGCGAATTAAAAATCAATAAAACGGGATTAAATGTTCAATAAAAAATAATAGCAACTTTTATAGCAATCCTTCACGCCCCGAAGAGGTAGGCAGAAGAACGACCAGGGCCCCCACGACTAGCCGAAGACTCTAAGTCCCGTAATTTGATACGTGACAAGCCTATCACCAACAGGGCACATATCCAATACCGGATAACGTACCGGACCCAACGTTATTTTTTAAGAAAATTGACATTTTTATTAGTTTTCTTTGTAACGTCCAATTTTCCCGGAATTGCATATACTGCCATGTTTTCACTATTTTGATTTGTCCAACAATTTTCCTTACACTCTGTATACTAGTAAGTGTGGATTTGTAGACGTCTAGTTCACACGACCGTCCTCAATACGACGCCATTGTGCAGAGAGCCTTACAAATTCTAAAGACAATGGTATCTGTCCTTCCAAGCACTTCACACTCGGAAGTCGGACGCTATTGTTATATGTTTGCTTTTCAGTTTGTGTGTAACTTAAACACAGAATCCGGCTTCAATTTCCCTCGCATTTAGAGATTAAATCGAAAACAACTCGACTTCAAGTGCTTTTCGTAAGCAAATTCACTCAACATACATTTTTAACAAATTTTTATTACATTATAGTATCCATATCTAGATATATGTCCATTTTATTATACCTATAATGTACCTAGTTTCACTAAGTGCCAAGGATGAAAGCAATTTAGTACCTATAATATTGCATTTGTTCTATGCCAACGAAGTCGCGGGTTGAAAGGAATTAGTTAATAATCCGCTAGAATGTGTTCAAAAGTACCTTTTTTTCATGACATTGGAAGGCAAACAAGCAGACGGATTTCCTGATGGTAAGAAATTCTGCCTAGAGACACCAAAGGTGGTAATGATGCGTTGCCAACCTGAGGACGGGATGTTGGACCTCGAGCAAAAGTAAGTTTACCGGCTACCTTACCCTCCAAACCGGAACACGTCATGACGTTTGAGAGGCAGGAATAGGTAAGGCGGTGGTACCAATCCGGGTGAGTCGCTGCGAAACTCTACCACCTAGTCAGATGTCACGGTGTTAGTGACGGTAAGCCTATGCTCGCCTTTTACGAGCTGCCTGGCAGGAAGGCAGATGGTCTATTCTGCGAAGGAGCGCGGACCAACACGGGGAAAATAATATAAACAAATAAAATAGTATATACGTGAAGTCGAGATTCAAGAATAAGTAACCCTACTGATCCTTAGGGGCCATCCATAAATTACGTCACACGTTGAGGGGGAGAGAGGGGGTCCACGAAGTGTGACATTATGTGACAAGGGGGTGCGAGGGGTTCTAAATTTCGTGGACGTTTTAGGTTTTGAAACCTATTACAATATCAAAAACATTTGCAACTCTATCTGTAGACTGACTAAGTTCAAATTGTTTAGTCAGCAACTCGCTCTACCGATCAAATATCCTTTGATGAAATATTATTAAATTCTTTGTTTGGATAATGACGACAATGCGATATAGTTTAATGAAAAATTAAGATCTATTTCACATCTAATTTTCTTGAATTTAACAACCCTAACGAGAGTGAAGTGTTTGCTATGCCAGTTAAAAATAATTTAAAGCGCTGAGTTCAAAGTACATGGACTGAAGACGATTAAGTTTGTTCTCTAATTAATATAATTAGTTAAATAATTATTTCTAGCTGTAAAAATGTAAAGTGTGTGACATCACACTTTTCGTCTCACAAATGTGACCAGCTGCTACAAACGGGGGAAAGGGTCAAAAATAATGAAATTCGTGTGACGTAATTTATGAATGACCCTTTATCAGATAAAGTACATATATACCTAGTTCTCCTGACGGGTTTGGGAACAGTGGAAGTTTATTGTGGTAGGGTAAAATTTATTAAGGGGATTAGGGTAATTAATAACAGATTTTGTTACAAATATGAAAAGAGTAAGTAAATAAGTATCTTCGCTCCCATATCCCCGAAGAGGTAGGCAGAGGCACAACTAAGGTACCTACGACTAGCCGAAGACACTAAGTCCCACAATGTGATAGGTGGCAAGCCTATCGCCAACCGTGCGTAAAAAAATGTAGCTCAGGATTGGATATGTCCAATCCTGAGCAACATTTTTTTTATTACAAAATTGGAAAAAGAAACAATTTCTTTTTGTTGCCAGACCCAGGAATCGAACCCGGGACCTCATGAAGTCAAGTCAACCCACAGAGGCGATGATATGAAAAGAAGGGCAGTGACGAGAGGATATGAAAAGAGTGATTATTAAAATCTAAGTAATTAAATGAATTTGTTATAAACACTAAAATATTTGTAAATCACAATGTGGTAAAATGTATTAGAATGCTTAAATCATTTTCTGACATCTTTTAACACACATGTCTGTGTTTTTATAGCAGAAGGCAGCGAACAAGCACACGACTCCCCTGATGGTAAGAGATAACTGCAGCCTAGATACACCATAGATGTTGTAAGTGCATCGCTTTCCTGGCCACAGGGGTGTTCGGCCAACTGTGTAAGTCTATAGACTCCCCTGCCCTCCGGACCGGAACATGGCAGTCATTACAGCGGCAGGAACAAGTAAGGCAGTAGATCCCTACCAGGGCAAGTTGCATACACAGCACTTCTACCACAGTATAAGTATGACACAGTACAGAAACTAAGCCCATTTGTTAAAATAAATACCAATGCTCCATTGAAACCATAGGGTTGTCACTTTTAATTGGACATTGTTTTTTTTTCTACGGAGTATAAAAGGAGTCCTGAGATGATTAATCATCATCATCAGCCGGAGGATGTCCACTGCTGGACATAGGCCTCTCTCAAAGATCGCCACAAGTCTTGGTCACCAGCCGCTTGCATCCAGCGGCTCCCCGCGACTTTGACCAGATCGTCAGTCCACAGGGTGGGAGTTCGTCCAACACTACGTCCTCCGGTGCGGGGCCGCCACTCGAGAACCTTTCTTTCCCAACGGTTGTCGGTTCTGCGAGCAATGTGGCCTGCCCATTGACACTTCAGCTTGCTAACTCTCTGAACTATGTCACTTACTCTCATTCTCTTGCGGATCACCGAATCACGGATTATATCTCACAGAGAAACAACAAGTATAGCTCTCTCCATAGCACGCTGAGTGACGCTGAGCTTATTTAAGAGGCCCACATTTAACGGCCAAGTCTCAGTTCCATATGTCATCACTGGTAACACACACTGGTCGAAGACTTTCGACTTTAGGCTCTGCGGTAATTTGGATAAGAATATTCCCTTTAGCTTCCCAAACGGTGCCTATCCGAGTTGGATTCGGTGGTCGACCTCTTTCTTGAAGTTCAATTTACCTAATTGAATAACTTGACCTAGGTATACATACTGATCAACAACTTCAAGAATTGAGTTCCCAACTTGAACTGGTAAAGGTGCAACGTTGGACATGACTTTCGTCTTGTCCAAGTTCATCTTAAGACCCACCTGTTGGAAAACTTTATCGAGGTCATCGAGCATCTTGCTCTAGTCCTCCAGTGCAGCAGTGAACAGTTTTGGAGAAATAACGTCTCCCTGTCTCACACCTTTCTGCAACTGGATCGGTTTCGAGCTCTGATCCTGTAATCGGACCGACATAGTGGTTTTTTCGTACAAGCACCTCAACAGTTCGATGTATCGATAGTCGATGCGGCCCCGCTGTAATGACTGAAGCACCGTCAACTCTCAACCGAATCGAAGGCTTTCTCGTAGTCCACAAACGCTAGACATAATGTCCGATTACACTCTTCGGACTTTTGTATAATCTGGCGCAGCGTGTGAATGTGGTTTACGGTGCTAAAGCCTTTACGGAATCCGGCTTGTTTGGGAGGCTGGAAATCGTCCAAACTGCGTGATATCTGGTTCGTGATGACCCTTGAAAACAACTTGTAAACGTGGCTCAGAAGTGAGATGGGTCTATAATTTTTCAATAAGGTTTTGTTACCTTTCTTGAAAAAGTGTACCACCACACATCTGATCCACGCTTTTGGAACACTGCCTTCGAAGATGATGGAATTAAATAGCTCTTGGAGGACCTTAAGTACTGGCATTCCACCCGCTCTCAGTAGCTCAGCAGTAATTCCATCGTCCCCCGGAGCCTTATTGTTCTTCAGTTTTTTCAGGGCCATCCGAATCTCATATAGGCTGACGTCCGGGATATCTTCAGTGTAATGTCGGGTGAGTTTGGCTCTAGGGTCCTTAGCCAAACTGACAACGGGTCGTGTCAAATTGTACAGCTGTCCATAGAACTTCTCGACCTCTCTCAAAATCTCAGCCTTAGATGAAATAACGGTGCCATTTTCGGTCTTCAGTTTTATCAATTGGGTCTGGCCAACAGACGAATTCCTGGCAAACACCTTGGAGCCCTTATTACGCTTGATAGCCTCTTTGATACGTCTGCAACGCCTTGGAGACTTGTCTGTTTAGACATGATTATATCGACATGACATGTCTGACATGATTAATCAATCGATATGACATGTCTGACATGATTAATAAATCGACATGACATGTCTGACATGATTAATCAATCAATATGACACGTCTGACATGATTAATCAATCGACATGACATGTCTGACATGATTAATCAATCGATATGACATGTCTGGCATGATTAATCATTCGACATGACATGATTAATCAATCGAATTGTAATAACCAATTAACCAACAACTCCATGTGTAGATCCGGGCTCTTTTGCAGAATAGACCATCTGCCTTTTTGCCGGGCAGCTCGTAAAAGGGGAACATAGGCTTACCGTCACTAATACCGTGATATCCTACTAGGTGGTAGAGTTTCGCAGCGACTCGCCCCGATTGGTACCACCACCTTACCTATTCCTGCCGCCATAACGTTAATGCTTGCCGTTGACGTGTTCCAGTTCGGAGGGTAAGGTAGCTGGTAAACTTACTTTTGCTCGGGGCCTAACATCCCGGCCTCAGATTGGCAACGTACCATTACCACCTTTGGCGTCTCTAGACAGCATGAATTTCTTACCATCAGGAAATCCGTCTGCTTGTTTGCCTTCCTTTATCATAAAAAATACATACATATATACATACATTTTTTAAATTTAGCACATTTGTTCAGACGGTGATATCTACTAATACTTACACTGTGACTCTACCACCAGTGGTTTTGTTCGAATTGAATCGTTGCGCCTTTGCTCGTCTCTCACGAGCTGTCAGACAGAATGGATGGTCTATTTTACACAGAGAACCTGGACTAACATGGGAGTTGTTCAGCAAAAAATTCATTTTATAGGCTAGGTTTAAATAAAAGATTTTCTCAAATCGGTTCAGTGGTCTTTGATAAATCGGGGTCGTCGTGATTATTCCCATAGTAGGTACTAAACAAGACGAGTGTTAGTGTACTTACCTAGTACACAACACAGAACACAACATTAATTGTCTATGGCTATGTAAATATGGCATTAATAACTATCAATGAATTTAGAACCATACTAGCTGACCAGACAGACGTTGTTCTGCTACTTTTTTAAAATTTTAGTAAAAAAATTGGGGTGAATCATAATTGGCACTTAGGTGTATGAAAAATAGATGTTGGCCGATTTTCAGACCTACTCAATATGCTCACAACATTTCATGAGAATCGGTCAATCCGTTTCGAAGGAGTACGTTAACGAACATTGTGACACAAGAATTTATATAAAATAAATTTTATACGAAAGATTTTTTTAAAGTAAACTATTGCGCTTTTCCACTATACACTATATTTAACACTTTATGTTACCTATACTTCAGCCAACCAGTTTCATTTTTCACTACATCATCGGGGCTCTATAACCAATGATAATAATAAATAGGTCTGTTTTATTGTAATGTTTTTTTTACTCTAATGTTCAGTATTTGGTTGTAAATTACCGATGTTTACCACAAGTTTGTTTTTTTTTACTTTTCTATGTGGGTTATAAATATTTGCACACCACTATGAGGTAATATGTTGGTACAGTTAGATGTGTGGTAACAACTTAGCAAATACTTATATTCCGCAAATAGGTAAGTAAATTATTTAAATTTCAGTTTAAAAATATTTTGGTAGGTAGTAGGTACCTACTACACATTATGTTTTGTTTTAAGTTAATATCTATTTTTGCTTTTATTATAGGTATAAAGTTATAAGAAATAAAGGGCAAAAAACGCTGGTTTGGTCATGTGGAAAAAATGACAGATGAAAAATTGACAAAGCAGATCTGCAATGTGAATGTGGATGAATGTAGGAACCCGGGGAGACCAAGGTTGACATTCCACCATCAGATCACTTGGATATTATCCGAGGACGGTGTCAAGAGTCTCCGAAACCGGTGTGTTTGCATGAAAAGGGTAATGAACGTGAGAGTGAAGGAAGCCTGACAAGGTTGTCAAAATTGTGAAGTTTGGCACTGGATACTCTGTGCCTACCCCGTAAGGGTCTTGGCGTGAAGATATGTATATGTATGTGTTAGAGCAGAGAAAGTAATTGAGGTTTTTCCTACTGAAAACCTGATCAAAATTTGTTTATTAGTTACGTGATTGTTTTGTTACCTACCTACCTAGTAGGTAGGTAACAAAACAATTCAAGAATCAATCAGTCTAATACTTAGTCCAAAAACATATACCTACCTACATAGTGTACTTATGTATACTACCTACCTACCTACGAGATAAAAATGTTCTTGACCATTTATTTATTTTTAATTCTAGTCTTTTCAGTGCCATATTAGAAATTTAATTGAATAATTGTAATCAAATTTTCATTACTTTGACACTTAGCTTTGACAATTAGCTTACAATCTAACCCACATTTCATCAAAATCGGTCGAGTAAAATGTAAGGTAGGTACCTACCTAATATTCGATTGAAAGAGTCACGGGCGTAGCCTAAGTCAATCCATTGCGTAATAACAGCTTCTTTTGAAAGCGTTAATTAATTATTAACATTTTAATGTAATTAGATATTTTTTCGTGAATCTCTATTAAAATTGAATTAGGTCAATTTATCATACCTATATTAAAACAAAGCATTTACAGTATTACGATGTTCTCCCTGTAGTGGTCGCGTTTCTTTCGCAGAATAGACCATCTGCCTTTTATCCAGGAAGCTTTACTAACTAATCCAGGTAGAGATCCACCGTTTTAACTATTCCTGCCGACTTATTGACAAGTTCCGAACAATGTCAGTGTCATGTTCCAGTTTGGAGAACAGCGTAACCGGTAGACTTGTATAATAGGCATTACACCCTGGCCACAGGACAGCGACGCATCCGTATTATTTATGGTGTAAGGACTCGTTGGTCTGTTACCATCAGCAAAACCATGCTCTTGTTATTCATTTACATAACATAATAAAAAACTAAAACTAGAAATTACAATTGTCCGCGTAGGTACTTCAGTTATTTACCTTTCCCACGGGAACATTTTAATATATCAGGCTAAAAAGCAGCCTATCTCCAAGATCTATTAAATTTCTGTGCAAAGATTTTCATATCAAAAATATTTCTTCTTGTTGAAATGGTGCTAGTACTTTCTTTAAATATAAGCCTGGTTTTTACGGACGGACGGTTTGTTTTCCACTAGCACTGTGCCCAAGTCTAGGTGGAAGAGTTTTACGACTACGCACCCAGGTTTGTAGCACTGTGTTACCTTTTCCTGTCGTGTTAACTAAAGTATTCGCCACTGTCGTATTCCGGTTAGGACGGTAGCCAGGCAACTTATTCACGAATAAACCTAACAAACCCAACTAAATTTGGCTACGCACCCTTACAATCTTTGACATTTATGTACAAGACTGTTGTCTAACAATTATAAAAAATATAACACTGTCACTCCGGTTGAAAATAAAAAAAAACAAACATTTTAATTTTAGAACACCACAATTAAGGGTACTTTACACTTATAATATTCAAAACTTACAATTATTGTGTGTAGTACAAAATCCAAACTGACACAGTTTCAATCAGTATCACAAACCGGCGCACGCGCATCGAAACAACAAGCCCTCTCACCTGTCAAACGCGAACTGAGGCAATAACAGAGTATGCCATTACCCCAGTAGGGCGATTGACGATACTAATTCATAGCGGTAATAGAATTATTACGATAGCTAGGTTTTTACATACTGTTGTTTTACGGCCAATATTAATAACCTATCTAAGATAAGAGATTGCAATCTTTTAGATCAGTAGGGTTACTCTTGAAGCTCGATTCATGCAAAATTGGAAATTGGAATCGAGTATGTTATTTTAGATAGGTACTCTTGAACACAATACTGGCGAATTATAAACATTTAGTTAATAGTAAACAATAAATTATTTTTTCGGATTCGTTAAATGTATTTATAAACGAATGATAATAGTCCGCTAGTACTGTGTTCAAAAGTACCTAAATTAACATATAGGTACGATTCCAATTTCTAATTCGCATGATATTGAGATTCAAAAATAACCCTTCAGTTGCCGGGTAAAAAGGAAATTGGGTTTTTTCAATTTTCTAATAAAAAAAAATTTGCTCGGGATTGGAAATGTGCCCGGTTGGCGATAGGCTTGCCACCTATCACATTGTGGTACTTAGTGTCTTCGGCTTGTCGTGGGTGCCCTGGTTGTGCCTCTGCCTACCCCTTCGGAGATATGGGCGTGAATATGCCAGTTTCCGGGTAACGCTATTATTTTTCAATGATTAACAAAAATATTAAGCAACAAAACTAGTAGGCCTATCTCTATCTGTAAATGGGTTATTAATATTGACTGTTAGTGATCTAGAGTCTAGACCAATTCCTAAAGCGGGCTACTTGAAAAAGTGAACAAATTAAGTAGATCACTCGTAGTAAAGTGCTGCGAAACAACTTGCCCGGGTAGGGATCCACCATAATGACTGTCACGTTCCGTTCCAGAGGGTAGGGTAGCCAGTAGACTTGCACCTGGCCAGAAGACAGCAACGCACCTACTATATTTATGGTGTTTATATGTCATGGTAATTTCTTACCATCACGCGAGCCGTCTGTTAGTTCGCTGGCTTATTACATTAAAAAATTCAGGTTTCCGTCAAATGATTTTTAACTCATAAACAAAATATCACCCATATTCAAAGTGGAAACCCGAAACCCAAAAGTTATTTAAAAAATAAACTGGCAAAAAAAGAATTATTTCAACTAAAAAGTAATGGAGCTTGCAAGCATTCAAAGCGCAATTATCAAATTTTTCCGCGTGTTGGTCCTAGTCCTCTGTGTGGAATACCATCTTTCTCCCAGCCTAGCAGCATGTAGCTACAAAGCGAGCATAGGTTAAATGGAACGACAGTATTCGGGCTGAGCTCTCTGCTCGGCCCAAAATAGCCTCGTGAACTTGTAAAATCTCGCGGTTAGCAACTTATTAGCCATTTAGAAAAAAAAAACAGTATTTGGCAGTCTTATTCCTGTCCGTCCGTAGATATGCGCATTACGCGTAACACCTCCGTCAAAGGATAGGAACCATAGGAACGCGCTTATAACGTCTATAGTCTATGTCAGTCTCTTACCTCATTATTATAGGCCGAGTAAAAACTATAAAGTAAGAGCGGTTCTTGTTTACCGTCTCGTCTCAAAAAAAACAAAATGGTATGTCATTTTCACAACCTCAGCATATCACCTACTTGTAGCCCCATATAGCAAACCATGTTACGAATTGATATTCGTTACTAATTAATGTTACATATTACTTAATTCATTGGGTATGATTTACACCTATACAGTGTGTATTTGACACCGTAATGAAAACTTCTGTGGTAGTTTAGATACATATCAGATTTCAAAATTCCTTTAACAGTTTTTGTCAGAAGCAAGTGGTTAAATATTTAGCAGCCCGCAATGTATAGCGAACAAAGTATATTCATTAAGCCGCGCGTTCCGAGCTGTAAGTGCCGACCTAATACGCTGTTTTATTACATTTCTGTTTTTAGTAAAAATGTGTTATTTATTTGATATTAAATAAAAATCGAATTGCGTTAGATAATATTAATGAAATAATAGTGAAATCAATAAAAAAATTGCAAAATTTTTTGCAATATTCATGAAATTTCAGACACAAAATTCCAACTGCATATGCATGTTAATCATGTACAGAGCCTATGGTTTCGATTTTCAGTGAGCTGTCAAAAACAGGGTGTATAATATCTATATTAGCCATTAACTCAATTTTAACTTATATTTAGGCAACTAAAAGCGTAAACAACTAGTCGGAAGTTGAAAAAAAGTTTAAATTGTAAATTGGATGTTTTCCTATTTTCAGGCTAAGTTGGAGGGGCAGAGTTTACCAATTAACATGTTTCCTTTCAGGACAGACGCTTCTGCTGCTGTTGAATCGCGAAAAGAACTACGAGGCTTATTTTCAAAATTTTTTTTGGTATAAGATAGCAAAGAAACAGACCCTGACGGTGACACAACCGTTGCCTATAGGCACCAAAGATGTGATGCTATCTTAAGGGAGTGATTTTAAGTTACGTTTGCGAGTTTACCGGCTACATTACCCTCCAATACAGAACGCAATGGCAAGCACTGAGAAATTAAAAGCTGGGAGAAGCATCACTATGGTAGGTACCAATTCAGGTTAGTCCTTGCTGTTATTTACCACACGAAGGAAACAGGGGAATAGTGATTAAGGGTCCATGTATGCTAAAATACGTCAGCAATATGATGTTTTTTTCATACAAAGCAATCATGGATCTTGGTGACAAAAATACATAAGATTAACATTAATATGCTTTATAAAACTAGTGTTTCCAAAACACGATTCATTTCACTTTGCTAGATAGAAAAAAATCAAAAAATTAACCCTTTTTTGAAAGCAAAACCCAACTGTCTACTTCAAAGGTTGGTAACGCACCATTACCATTTTTGGTGTCTATGTGGCGTGAATTTCTTATCGTCTGGAAATCCGTCTGCTTAATTGACTTCCAATATCATAAAAAGTACATCTTTACTTTTGTTTTTTTTTTCTCTATGCAAAGTATGAATCTAAGAATTGGATTTTCTCCAAATGAGGTAAAATTGCATTTCCATTTTTCTCTGCACCCTTCATATGCTTTCAATGCATTTGCTAGATTTCCACCAGCGGGCGATGAGGTCGTCACACCCTTACTATTGTCAACTCAAAACCTGGGTTTTGTATCTTTAGAAATAAAATTTGATTTATAAATAATAATGCATTGAAGACAAAATATTTATTTGGCTACAATAACATAGCATGTCTATAAGTTTGTCCTACATCTTAAGGCCTCAGTACACATTGGGCAAACATATCGGATACAGTGGTCATTGTCCATACATTGTAAGTGCTAACATACCAAGAACGTTTTATTTAATTTATTATTACTTTTAAGAACGTAAGAACAAAAACTGGGAGAGCTTCCTCAGATAACACTAAAACTGTGGTATCATTAACATTGTAATTTCTTGTATTCTATAGGGTTACTCTTGAAGCTCGATTACATGCAAACTGGAAATCGGAATCGGATATGTCACTTTAGGCACTTTTAAGCACAATATGGATAATTAAAATTTAATTTAAAAAAAAACAGATTCCGATAAAATACTTTTTGTTTATTATAAACTAGATGTAAATAATTCGCCATTTATGAATACATAAAATGACATATCCGATACCAATTTTCAATGGTACATGAATTGAGCTTTAAAAGTAACCCTACTGGTATCCATAATAGCACTAGACACGATCGTAAACCTAAAGAAGTTATTACCTATTTTTTTGTCGCTCGAGACACCGTCACCAACTAGTTAGCTGTCCCTATGAAAATAAGGTTCAGAACCGCAGTTATCGTTGGACCAACATCTTAACCCAATGTGTACTGAGACTATTACTGCTCGTTTCACTATATAGACCGTCGTAATCACTATCTAATAGGGTTAGCACGAACATCTATCAACAAAGTAACGTCTATGAGGTGGTGACGTCACAAACACCTGCGCCAACAAAACAAGGCATGTCTGCGAAGAGTTGGAAGTCTAAACATGTGACCAAATTATAAGACAACTGTCATTATCATCATTTTGTATTTATTTGTGTTGATTCGCATGTTTGGGTGCGTGTGCTCGGTATACATAATGGAGTCCTTTGGTGCACATGTCTTGTTCCACGAGATCGAGCTGTGTTGGTTATTGGTTGACCTATTGGTTATACAAAAGATAATCTATTAATATAACAGATAATAAATAAATTTATTAGATACCAGCCTGAAGTGCTCGCGACTTCGCCTGAGTAGAATTTAGGAAAAACAAAATTTAGCATGTAAAAATAAAAATAGCATGTGTTACTTCTTATTACATCTACTATCTACCAGTGAAAGTACCGTCAACACTGTTCGAACCGTTTCAGAATTATCCGGAACAAACAGATAGACAAAAATGGTAAAACAATTACATTTAGGAGTATGCACAGCATGTACTTTCACATTCATTTGACCGCCTCGTTGGTCGAGTGGCTAGCTTATACGCCTAACTACATCGATTATCCGCGAGGCTCGGGTTCAATTCCCGACGGGGGCAGGCATTTGTGTGATGAACATTTAGGTGTCTGCATTTCCGGGTCTGGGTGTTTATTAAATTTATTCTGGTATCTATTTAAGTATTTCTATATACTAGTATCGTTGACTAACACCCATAACACAAGCACATAATTTGCTTACTTTGGGGTTAGATTCAATTTGTGTGACTTGTCCAGGGATATTTATTATTATTTATTATATTTATTCATGTTGTAAGAAGCCATTATTTTAATATCACAAACAGACACTGCAAA
Source organism: Calephelis virginiensis (assembly GCA_002245475.1). Lineage (NCBI taxonomy): Eukaryota > Metazoa > Arthropoda > Insecta > Lepidoptera > Riodinidae > Calephelis > Calephelis virginiensis. The sequence goes on from NJDC01003127.1 coordinate 463,135, forward strand.
TATATTTATTTGGGTAGTTTTTATGTTTCATTAAATCGGTTAAGTAGGAGCGAAGAAATGTGCAACTGTCCAGTGGCATTAAAAACAACATTATTTTAATCGTAAAAAAAGTATTCTTATCCTTTCCTTCCTTATAATAAGTCTCAAAGAAGTCATGGTCAAGGTAAATGATTCGTTTGGTAACGATAGATGTTCGTGCTATGTCTTTAAATGCCATAATATTATCTATTTAAGAGCATTCTTTAACTCACGCGAGAAATACGAAACAGGCGATCGCGTAATATTAAAAAATAATATGAACAAAACCGAAGCTTTTTTATACTATTAACCCACGAACGGTCGCCTGCTATGTATACGCATGATTCAGCGAAAGCTCTTAAACAGTCCATCTATTTTTATATATTATTTGTCTATCTATACAAATATTAATTTATGAAATTATAAAAATGAAATATACAAATATCAAGAAATTCAGGTAGTTATTACTTAATAGAAAAAGGAATGTATCACAATATTTCAATAAACTACCACGTAATAAAGCATTCCGCATATTTACAGTTTCGTCTAAACTACCGTGCGTTCACACATGCATGACATCCCATGTGTGAACGTGCGGTTAGGTAATGTATTTTGACCCAACTTACGGATAACTTCAACAACCTATTTAAGAAACGAGATAGATCTTCTAAAGATTGGTAACTAAGCATTACTTTAATTTTTCAATGATTATTAAAATATCTTAGCAACAAAACTGTAGAATGCCTATTTTTTTTCTGTAGATAGGTTAATAATATCGGTCTTAAGTATATCTCTAACTGTATGAAGGTTATCGAAATGGGTCTTCAAAAATATATCATATCGTACATAGCAGCTACAGCTACTATTAAAAATCCACCTTCTATTAACACCCTTCCCCATTGTCATCATAAATATTGCAAAATAAATATCTCTGCCGCCTGCCCTGGTCAGAAATCGAAACCTAGATTCGTCGCTATCAGGGGAGTTAGGACTATACGCTAAATTCTTGACCATCAAAGTTTTATTTTTTATTAATAACATACACGTTATGTTCATTACCCCAAGCATAATGTTTAACAGTTTTCTAACCTACGAGTCAAAAAATACTATTTACTAGCAGTCCCGGCGAACTGCATCCCACCTGTTCAGTTTGTATGGGAATAATTAAAATGTGGTTTTTCCTAATTTCCCCGCAGTTTCTCCATTTTTCTTATCTTACAAGCCTTCCCTGGACTTGAATAACTAATTCAAAACCAAAATTAGTTAAATCGGTTCAGCCGTTCTCGAGTTTTTAGCGAGAAGAACAAACAGCAATTGATTTTTGACTTTTATATATATACATTATCAGAAAATATTTATTTATTTCACCGTTTCTAAGTCACTCAAAAACCATCACCAGCATGTTATTTATGACGTCATATTACTGCACGTTCTATCGGAGACACTATACTATACTGACGGCATTCTATGGTGGCCGGTTTGACAACATAATATTGATGTGAATGTCAATTTAGTATCGAAAAAAATATAACCAAATGTGAGCAGAATTTATAAGTTTAGTAGCTGCCTGTTCCGGCTACGCTCTGATGGTATTTTTTTATCATAAACTGAGATGTAAGCTTGCCTATATTTCAAGTTGGATCAAACTGCACACGGTGTGCAAATTCCACGAGTCCATCGCGGACAACGTCTCACGTGATTTATATATAGTAAGGCTAATATGGCAACAATAGCTAATTAACTTTTAATAAAAGAAAATTGTTTATTATATTATACAAAGGAGCCATCCATAAATTACGTCACACGTTAATGGGGGAGGAGGGTATCATCTTAATGTGACATTATGTGACAAGGGGCAGGGGGGATCGAAAGCCTTGTGACGTCACATTATAAAATACTAGAACACGAAATTTATATGTGAACAAAAAACTTTTAACAGATAATTCTTAATCTATATTTATTAATAATTTCGCACTCTCGCTATAAGATTATCTCTTCCGTAACAACATTTGATTCCTAGAGCCATGTTGTAATGCAAGTTAGACACTAAAACCATTACAATGCAGACATTTATTAATCATTTATTTGATTTATTAAAGATTATTTAATAAAAATAAGTAAAAAATGAAAATAACTGTTTTCTTTTGATTATTTTTAGATACATGCATAAGTTTGAAAAATGTGTGACGTCACATTAGGGGGGACGGGGTTCTAAAAATGTGACAACCTGTGACAAGGAGGGGGGGAGGGGTCGAAAAGTTATAAAATTCGCGTGACGTAATTTATGGATGGCCCCAAATGTCAAACCGGCCAACATAGCGTGGCGCTAGTATAAGCTCCTTAGCATATTATACCAGTGAAATTTATTTCCGTCATGCAATACTCAATCATGGTCGTCTACCTTTCAGTTGTAGCACAACACCAAAAAATACAAATTATTTTTTAAACATTAAGCTATTTACATACAAAAACTATATTGTACAGTTATTGCTATAACATATAGGCTACAAATATTTAACATTTTACACATTTATTGCTACACATTCAAATAGACAAATGAGAATATAAAACATAACATATTTAAAAAAGTTTATATTTCATCCACCAATGATATCATGGAAATAATATATGTAATATCACATAATAATCATAAGTTTTAACATTTAATGTCATATTTTGATCACTAGTATCATAAATAAACACTGAGTAAAGTACTCCAAAGTTTATCCTGGCATTAGTCTTTATTAGAATGTTATACCGACTATATCAACTTCATTTTAATCCTACGTTAATCTATGTTTATTAATAAGGCTGTAAGGGTCGAAGGGTTATCGCCATCTATCGCAAGAGGCTCGCATTCAATTCCTTACGACCTTTGTATGTCTTTTATAAGAGATAGCAAACGAGGAGGCTCTCCTGGTGGTAAAATACAACCGTCGCCTCTAGTGACCGCAGATACTACTGGTGAGTCGCTACCATAAGGTTCTTGTACGGAACATGATAGTTGCGAGCCCTGACGCTGGGCCCAAGAATAGATAAGATGACGGTGCCAATATGAGATGCTGCACAGTTAAAACACTTATAACATCGTTTAAAATATCGATATCACACGTATATATTTTTAGTTTAATATTATATTACTTTGAATTTGAATTATTTATACCAGAGATATTTATTTTAATACTCACAAACAGAAGGAACTATTATACAACATATTGCTATAAAAATATCAAACTTCCATACTAATGGATACAAAATATTACTTCAATTGAGATTCTTAATTGGTGTATTTTCTCCTTCTCTTAGTGATAATTTATTTTTAAAAAAAGTATCGTCACGTTCTTATCCCGGAAGAGATAGGCAGAGACACAATAAGAAAATATATTTATTTTAAGATGTCTTTAAATCCATAATAATTGAATAAATGCAAAAGTGCTTTTGTTCGATTTACGTACACCGTACTATAGGTCTTTTATCGTATAATGTTTGTGGGTGGAGATAACAAGAGAATTGGAACTAACGACCAATTGACCTAAAAAATTAAATTAAATTCCAAACCAAAGACAAGTAGCATATTCACGCCTTTATCCCCGAAGCGGTAGACAGAGTTGCAAATACGACTATCCGGAGATTCCAAGCCCCACAATGTGATAGGTGGCAATCCCATTATTCTATCTCAAACAACGTTGAAAGCATTAGAAAAATTAAAAAAAAAAACATTTTTTATTGCCCGAGCCGGAAACCAAACTCGGGGCATCATTAAGTCATGTCCAACGGCGGACCATAAAATAGACACCATTGTTATATATCACTGTCCCTTACTCGATTTTAAAATTAGAATCTGCTGCTGAGAAATCAGTGGATTTTCTGATGACTAATTTTTTATAGATACAAAAAGAAGACCTGTAGGGTTACTCTAGAATCTCGATATCGTGGAAATTGGAATCGTATATGTCATTTTAGGTACTTTTGAACACAGTATTAGCGGATTATTAACATTTAGTTACAAATAAATTCAAAGAATAGGATAAAATAATGTACTGTTTACTATTAATTAAATGTTAATAATTCTCCAGTATTGTGTTCAAGAGTACCTAAAATGACATATTCGATTCCAATTTCCAATAATGCATGAATCGTGCTTCGAGAGTAACCCTACTGAACTCAACTGAAATCTAAATCTGGGATTGTCTCTTTCATATTAAATTTATCAGCTAACATACTCCATAAATCAAAAACTAGCGTTTTTTATGAGTCAAACCAATAGAGAAAGGACTAAATGACCACGAGAATAATTACACAAGATCGATTTCAAATTTTGCCATTGGCTGTTTAAGTTCTGGATCTTTGCCTTACGTCAAATATTTACAAGTAAAAACAAATGTCAAGTGCTATGTTGCTTAAATTGAAACCGCCAATTGTTAGTAGCAGTATTTGTTATCTGTTACTTTTCTCAATTTCTACTTCTATTTGATGTTTTCGAAAAAAAGCTACATGCAACATAGATACAAGAAACAAATTCTACACGCTCTGCTGGGCTATTCAGTATCTTTTGTGTTTCTGTTGATCACAGGAGATAGAAAACATAAAACACGTCATTTGACAGCTATTTGATGTACATTTTAGGCAGCGATCATCACTAAAAAGATACTGAATCAGACCTCTTGTCACTGACTCTCTACTGAACTCTTATTATGTGACATAGACCAGCTTTTCTATATTTTGCGAGGTGTGACGACATACGATACTCAAAAAGGTTCGTCCGCATTTCAGTTTTATGTATGCGACAGATTAAAAATAATTCAATTTAAAATTTAACACTATTAAACAAAATTCATTTCTTTGTTGCAACAGCCATAGCCAATTAGGGACACTACATAACCAATCTAACTAACTAGCCTAATCTAAACAGGCGAAGGTACTGAGGTAGCAAACCTACCACTAACGGGACACTTATTTAATTCCGGGCAACGTTGTTTTTATTTTAAAATTGAAACTTATATTGAGTGGCTCTCTCAGGAATCGAAACTACAACCTCGTGTAGTCGACGCCAAAACTGGGCCCCTAGGCCAGGGAGGCTGAACATTTTTTAATACGCTTCGAGTACGAATAGACACCTCGCATATCATAATTTTTTTTTCACAATATTATTTGTAAAAAAAAAAAAATATTCCCTTAGTCTAAATACCACTACTGAGTATTATTAGTAGAGTTTGAATCACTTATAATAAAGGAATTCTAAATATCAAATCACTGGATCGTTTAGTTTAAAGCTAAAGGATCCTCCTTTATCAACATCTTGGTGTAGGAATGTGACCCTACCCTAAAACATGGAATAAGACAATGGCAAACAATGATGCTATGGCGATTTCACATCCCTTAGCCAATTAAATCACAACATTATTTAAAGCACTCATGGATTCACTCTCACTGATTGGCCCTTGCTTCAGCATCCGTATCCGAGTCCGAATCCGTTTGAGGAGTGGGGGGTCCTGGAGGTCCGAGTGGCACTCTACGTGGAAGGAGAAGAAGACAGGGCGGGGCATCTATGGTCCCGCACGAAGCCGCTAATCTTCCACGAGCCAGACCCCTGATCGGAGGGGCCTGTGGTATTGGGGCCCTGGGCGGAGACCGCTCGTTGAATTCTAGGGTCTGTGAGACTCGTCTCAAGCGGCAGGGAACCCGCCAGCACCATACTGCTCGGGGGAGACTCGCATGAGCCCCCGGAGCCCCCACACTTTCGTACAGAGGCCCCCCACCAGAGTAGCGGGGCCCATTGTCTGCGCTCGAGTATATACGGGTATTGACGTAGCTGTTGACAAATTTTTTGTGGTAAACTTGGTGGAATTCCATTCCATACCTGCACTCTATGTTTAAATAAGATTTGTACTTTTTCACAACACACTTTATGTTGCACTTTAACCCTACAAAACCTTTAGGCTAAAGTGTAAAATAAGTTACTGATTGTTTAGTTGGTTCAAGAACATGGTGACGTCATCAAACCAGCAACGACCCTGATGGATTGATGTATTAAAGAGCAAGAGTGTCGGTAAAGCAATGTCCGTTCTAACTTTCTTCACCGCATTTTTAATTTTAGGTAAAACACGGAACGCAGTACTCTTTATCTGACTAATTATATTGTATAGTTCTTCTTTAGTCTGCCTCTACTTTTCTTTTTATCTATTTAAAATTTTCTTTTTAACTATCTTAAAGAAACAAGTATTGCAATTTATCATTGTACTGCGACATATTGTTGATCATAATTTCTCTTTTATTTTCTATTCAATATCCTGCCGAATCTAATTAATTTCCTGACCAGTTGTATCACAGGAAATAAAAAATAGTCGAGGGCGATGCTGAGCTGTTAACGTCACTATTTTTAATGTAACTCTTTTCGTTGTCTAGTTACCAGAATGCTATAGCTTTATGGTCATCCGGCTCGAAGGACCATATTTTCATGTTGTTGGATAGCAAAGACGCTAACGGATTTGGCAAAAAAAAACATGTCAATAGTACACACTATAATAATACACACTATATATAAGGTGGTTTGCCTCTCTGTAGTTAAAATAAGCCTCAGTAATAACTCATGCGTTAAATAATGTGCTACATGTCAAGTCGATCGGAAAGCGTATAAATTTCAAGGTTTATTCCTATCATGACAGTTACTAAGTCGGCTTTCATGGTGATAAGAGAGAACCTTCAATAACACCATAGACGTAAATAATGCGTTGCTATGTTATGTTTGGGAGCGTCAGGTGTTTCTGGCTGCTTTGTCTTTTAGTACTGAATACGACAATTGTAAGTACCTAGCGCTAGTAGGAATAAATATGGCAGTAGGAATAAGTAAGGCAGTGGTACAAATTCAGGCGAGCAGCTGCACAGCATACTACATAGAACTAGTATAGTAAGTGTAGTTACCAGGCGCGGTCGGCGGACGGCTGCGGGTTGTGTACGGGGCCGGGCGGGGCGGGCCGTCAGGCGGCGCGCTCGAGCACGGCCACGCCGGCGTACGAGCGCGGCACCGCCATGGGCGCCGCCAGCAGCGTCCACTGCTCCGCCGCAGGGTCGAACACCTGCATACCGAGGGTTTTGAGTACAATCGAAATTTATGTTAGAGCAGGTAGCTTTCTAATTGTAGAGCTTAATGAGACTTAGGGACGCAAAATATTGAAAAGGGAAATATTTAAGTGGAATGACATTGGTTATTAAATGCTTCGCCAGAGTACACTAATTTCGGCGTTGGAATCAAAGAAATCATAGATATAGCATTTTTAGCAGTTTTGTTAATATATTTCAAATAAAATCGTATACATACAACACCAATTGCCTTAACATTTTCCTTCATTTTTTTCAAGTTATTTCTCGGTATTTTTCAAAATACAACTTCGGACAGTCGATTGTGCTTAGTGTTACTGTAACATCCAATATTGAGCATTATAATATTATGTTCTAGTGCTGTACACAAGTCTCAGATTTCTTTAATAACATTTTAAGGTTTTACCCATATTGGACTGCTTTGTAGCAGAGACAATCTTGACAGGCAGCTAGTAAAAAGCTATAGGCTTCCTGTCACTAACACCGTGACCACTGACTAGGTGGTAGAATTTAACAGTGAAACGATTCACGAGTACTACCTTATTTATCTATTCATCTATCTATACTCACTTTTACTCGAGGCCTGAAATCATGGCTTCAGGTTGGCAACACACCATTACCATCCTTGGTGTTCCGTAGGCGGCGTAAATTTCTCACCATCATGAAATCCGTCTGCTCCAATAACTGTTCCACCATCATAAAAAAAGAAAATGTATGACCTCAACGGTGGCAAGGTTGGCGGCTCCGTCGTCCCCGCCGGCGACGTACAGTCGGGCCTGGTGTGCGGCAACGCCGGCATTGCGACGCGCATGCGCCATGGGGGCGGCCGGCGCCCAACCGCCGCGGGGACAGAACCGCTCCACCGAGCGCCGCACCGCCGGCCCGTCGTGCCCGCCCACCGCGTACAGCGCGCCGCCCGCCGCCCCCACGCCCGCTCCGGACCTGGCAAGCACAACCGTGAACATCAATATTTAGACATATCACAGGGGGTTTTGGCGCAATCGGGAGAAAATATGGCCGAAGTTTTTTCATAATTATTGAATTTCGTGTTAACATTGATTGAAATTAGTCAATTTTGGTGGCATTTTGTGCAATTTTGTTCAGTGAAAGTGCACAAATTAAATAATCATAAAGAAATTAGCCTATCGTGTTTTTCCTCGTTGCCGCCAAATCTCAGCTTGAGTAATGAGGCCACCACTTTACCCAAGAGCCTGACATTGACGACTTTTGACTGATGACTAATTATAATTGATATAAAATTTGATGCAAATTTCTACTTGACTAATGCCAAAATACTAACGTGAAGGCCAAAACCTGAAGAAAGAAGGGATATTACACGAAGTATAGAACGAACAAGTTTACAAGAAGTATAGAGTCCATTAGATGAATTCGTGTAAGATTAGGATTCGACAAGAAAATAGTCAACACTTGGGGGAATTCTATTTTAGACAAAATTTATCAGTATCACTTTTCATGAATCACTTTCACTATACAGGCATCATCAAGGCAATTACAATCAAAAGTTTATAATGTTGATATATTGAGTCTAATTTATCTAATCCCAAATCTGATGCCAAATAATCCTACCTGCAAAGAGCTGCTAACATCCTACAGGGTCTATAGCATAATCACTTGAAGCCATACTAATATTCTAAATACCAAAACCTGTCTGCCTATTACGGCTTCCACAGCTAAACCGATTGACCGATTTTAATGAAATCCGATACACGAAGTTAAATATCTGAGTGCAAACAAAGGCTATTTTTTCCAAAAATTAACTCCTACCGTCTTACCACAAAAAAGTAAACACGCGTTTAACACATGTTTTACTGAACACAATCCAAAGTTGAATTCTCAATCAACAACATGCTGCTACGTCATCCACGTGTAGCGTTTTAATAGCTGAATATCAATTTTAGACCATGTTTTGTTAAACATGCGTCTATTTTTTTGTGGTAAAGGACCATAATAGGCGATAGCACAACCAGGGCACCCACGACTAGTCGAAGATACTAAGTTCCACAATATGATAAGTTGCAAGCCTATCGCCAACTAATCCCGGACACCAAAACCAACATATTCAATCCGGGGCAACGCCATTTTTATTAGATAATTAAAAATACAGTTTCTATTTTTTTGTTGCCCGACCTGGGGACCCCGGAACCCGGGACCTCAAGAGGTCAAGTCCGACGCCGGACCGCTAGACCACAAAGGAAAAATATATATGTCGTGGGTGAACAACTACAGCAAAAGGAATGAACAAGCTGTGTACCTGCGGGCCGCCATGGGCGCGACGGGCTCCCAGAGGTCTGCGACGGGGTCGTACCGCTCGACGGTGTGCAGACACTGGCGCGAGGCCCCGTCGTACCCCCCCACGGCGTACAGCTTCCCCTCCAGCACGCCCACGCCCACGGACGACCGGCGCGTGCTCATGCCGGCGATGGGCCGCCATACCCCCTCGCGCGTGTCCAGCGCCTCCGCCGAGCTTAGCCCGGTGGCACCGTCGAACCTACCGATGCCATGGTACAGTACCACTATTCAAATTATGCGCTTCGGCTTTACACTTTTTACACTTTATACTTTTATTTTCAAATTGGCTGACCTAATCTAAATTTCAGCGAAATGATTAATTATGTTCTTTTTTTATGAATGACTAATTTGTTGCTAACCTCGCGGTTTTTACGACTTCACCGAGCTTTGTGGGCCGAGCAGAGTGCTCAGCCCGAGAACTATAATAACAACTTTATATAGATATATTTAAAATACATTCGGCTTTCCAAAGCTTGACGAATATAGCTGTTTTTAAATAGTACTACTATGCCGTACCATTACCTATTCTTTGTTTACCTCTATATAAGTACAGTGTAAAGAAGACTCATAGGTGTGCAAAGCGCAGGCAAACTTGAATCTTAAGGTGTGTAGCATAGGATCATATTGCCCTGAACGAGTGGTCCAATTTAAAAACTGACACTTGACAATCAAAACAGTACCCATTGCAGAAGAATCGTTGACGTACAAAACGTAAGCAAACTTAAATCGTAAGATGTGTAACGCAAACTCAAACTAACAACTACTGAGTTGAAACTTAGTAGGTACATGTATGTAAAATATTTACGTAAAAAAAACTGTTTCAATAAAAAGAAAATTGATTTAAACTAGATATAGTTGTTAGAGTAGTTTTTGAGGTATGATATACCCCTAAAATCCGATAATAAAAAAAACTTTGTCATTTGTACTAGTACCACAAAAAACAAATTTATTTTTGCTGGTGATAAAAAACAGTAAGATATTAATTGTTTTTCCCTAATCTACGCTTTATACAACACAATTCCTAAACGGTGATTTTTTAGCTACTTTTTTAATGCTTACAGACGACACATTTAAAAGCATCAGAAAATCCATACTTTTATTTGACAACTATATATCTCCACTTTGCAACCGAATATCACACCACCTTTAGTTTATTGATAATGACAATTTTTAGAATAGACATTGCCGAAACGAAAGATACGGATATCAATTCGTACGAGAGCCAAAAAAAACACTGGGTATCAGTAGGATTCGTGTTAGAACCGTCCTATTACATATATACACTAGCGTGAAGATGGCCAAGTCCCTTACGGGGTAGGCAGAGAGTATCGAGTGCCAAACCTCGCGATCGTGACAAACTTGACTAGCCTTTACATTCATTACCCTTTTCATACAAACACGCCGGTTTCGGAGACTCTTGATACCACCCTCGGATAATATCCGAGCGATCTCATCGTGGAATGTACGACCAACGTGGCGGTATGAACATGGAATGAACCGAGGTACCTCCGGGTACCTATATCTATTCACATTCGCATTATGTATCAGCTTTGTCAATCTTTCATCTGTCATTCCTTCCACATGTCCGAACCAGCGGAGCATGCCCTTTCTCATTTTAACACCAACACTTTCTTTTAGAACCGTCCTGTTGATGTCGCCAGCTAGCTCTGCATACGAATGAATTTATAGAAAACTAGCTGACCCGGCAGACGTTGTTCTGCTATTTTTTA
>NJDC01003128.1:0-12131 GCA_002245475.1 Calephelis virginiensis
TTGTATGAAAAAAACAGTATATTGCTGACGTATTTTAGCATACATGGCCCCTTAAAAAATATTCTTTACGATGATGTCACACTTGACGGTCGCGTGTGCTGCATTTATATTCAGTGGTTATTCTCATTACGTGAAAAAAAGAAACAGAGAAACAGTGGTGCAGGGAGGGACGTCTCAGAGCGGACGACCGAAGTTTGGCTCGGCAAAAAGCTCGAACATTGCTCGCTAGAATGCTCGCCAAAACACTCGACAGAATGCTCGCTAAAATGATCTCGTTATTTTTGTGTGATGTGATATTCGCACAAATATTCATTACAAGTGAATGCTCAAGTCTATCAGCACCTTTAGATACGATTATTAGTAATTGAATTAAGAGCGTACTATCTTTGATTTAAGAACGCAATAGCGAGAAAAACCGCAGGTTTTTGTCTATTTTGATATCTTAATATTTGTTGATTTTACGAAATGAAACATTACTCATGTTCCAAAGCCATAGCCACAATGCTCGTCACTGTCGTGATCTGGTAATAAAGACTGTAAACATAACATATAAGAAGCTTAACACCTTAACCTCAAACGCCCCCTTTTGATATCTACCGCCCGATGTTAACAACCTATCTAAGGTAAGAGATCGTGCTATTTTAGATCAGTTGCCAGATAACCGCTGTAAGATTTCAATAATTAACAATTATATCTTAGCAACAACAACAACAACATCTTAGGATCGTGAGGTCTGGCACTCGATACTCTCTGCCTAACCCGTAAGGGACTTGGCGTGAAGATATGTATGTATGTATGTATGTATCTTAGCAACAAAACTCTAGAAGGCCTATCTTTATCTTTCGATAGGTTGGCGGTAAGTGAAGGCAAGAAATATATATTTCTTATCGCTAAGTTCGCCTCCCTAAATCATAAAAGTCCCTGTCTTCTTGTTTCTAAGCTTGGTCTAGCTTTAGAAGCTTTAAGTGCAAAATCCTAGCTTTAATCTCATTCAATCAAGCTGTTTTCCCTAGGCTAAATCCAATCAATACAGAGATGTTGCGTCATTGCCTTTCAGCCTGTTAAGTGCGTAGTTTATCCATTTCTTGACCTTTGTGTTTTTGTTTGTAAAAAAGTTTAATATAGGTGTTATTGCCATTTCTAGGCTTCTACTAAACTTATTAAAGTATGTTAAAGATACGAGATAATACATAAAAAAAAATTCAACTTTTCTATGTATCTTTTAAACACTAAAAATTATAATTAGTGCCTTTTCTACGTGTCAACTTAACTTCGCCTCTGTGGTCTAGCGGGCCAAGTGTTAGCATTGACTTTATGAGTTCCCAGGTTCAATCCTCGGGTCAGGCAACAAAAATATATGAAATTTGAAATTTCTATTTTCTAATAAAGTATCTTTGCCTGGGATTGGATATATGACGGGTTGGCGATAGGCTTGCAAACTATGACATTGTGGGTCTTAGTGTCTTCGGCTAGTCGTGGGTGCTAGTGTGGTTGTGCCTGTGCCTCCCTCTTAGGGGATATGGACTTGAAGATACTTTACTTCTACTAAACTTTAGGAATATAATGTAAAAATTCGTCTGATTTCTTAGTATCTATTAAACATAAAAAAAAGTATAAGTGATGCCTTTTCCACGTGCCTACTAAGCTAAAAGAATATAATGTAAATTTTGGTCCATTTTCTACGTATCTGTTAAAACTTTATGACATAAAAAAGTTAAAACTTTTTGACTTAAAAAAATTAAATTGATGCTTTTTTATGTGTCTTCTAAATTTAAAAAAAATATTGTATAATATATTGGTCCCTTTTCTACACCAAAATTATACACTCGAGAGCAAGTAATTACGGTCGGTTAAAGAAACCTGAACACTAGTTTGTATTAAACTTTTTGTCTTTTCTACGTGTCTGATAAACTTAAAAAACGCAGTTTACGTAGATTCAGGCGGCGTACCTTTTGAAGAGTCTTACGTTAAAACCACGAACTATTACCTCACGATATTAAATCGTAATCGTTATTTCAGCTACAGACAAAAGAAGTTTTATAATCTATTCACAAATGACAGAGAAATGTACCATACAAGAAAGATGTTGGCTTTGAATATGTTATAACCTTTCCCTTTTTTTTTTAAATCTGAAGTACATAGACTATGTTTAAACTGACATGCACTTGCTTTAACCTATACATCTTATATGAATCATACTGAAGTGCATAGGCAAGGGTACGACTACTCTTTCTTTAAGCTATACATGTTATAAAAATAGTAAGAGACGCACTGAAGTGCATAGACAAGGGTAGAACTATATTTTCTTTAAGTTATACATGTTATAAGAATAGTAAGAGTCATATTGAAATGCATAGGCAACGGGAGTGCTATCCTGCACTTTCTTAGAGCACTTGAAACGTCGAGTTTTGTAGATTTGTTAACATTATTTGCGGTGAATGCGCGAAGGTTTCAGCGCGCACCGTGGCATAAATCGAAGGCGCTGGAAGGATACCGCGCATGCGTGGAACCTCCTCCGCCGATACCTTCACCAACAACCCGCAGTCGCAACGCGCTTCTAACCGTGACATCATGCTGGCCGTGGCCGCAACTTGACCAAACCACCCTTATCTACTGACAAACAGGCAAATCTACACCCTCGTCCGCCAAAGGGTAAGTATCATAATGGGTGGGTTACATTGAATAGAGGGCGTCAGTGAGCACGGTGAGTCATATCTGCGACGTTTTCATGGCCGCTTCGATCTCCTGAAGTTTTTGAACTAAAAGATTCAGGTTGCAGGCGTTACGTAAGTGGCTGGAGCAGTGGCCGTGGTTGGTACTTTCGACTCTGTGCAACCAACCAAAGCAATTACGGCATACGAAAATCGCCTTCGAACATTCACCATTTTGTGCCCGAAGCTTGTTGCAAGCAACCGTGTGTTTCGCCAAAGTGATGTCTATACTTTTCAATATTTCATTTGAAATGGATATAGTGGAAACGATTTCATTGTGTGTTAAGTGTGCTTTATACCATTAGTGTTCCGTTCCGTGAGTGCGTTTACGTGTTCCGATTGGTATGTAGTTTTTTTATGTTATTGATCCGAGTTATTGCGCACTTTTCGAATTTAGAATGTCACTGCTTTCGTTGACCCTGATACATTTGTTTTTGGGTTGTGTTGAAATTTTAAAGGAAATCAGTGATCGACCTTTGTTTTGCGAATCGGTGTCTGATGTTGGTCGCGTGTGCTCTAATGTCTTAGATACCACTCCAACCGTGACTGCATTGAAAATAACGGATTTTGATCCGCTATTCCACTTTAAACGTGAATCATTTCATTGCCCGACTTCATCTATGGGCTATATTCGTTGCGGATATCTTTTCTGTTACTTGGTATGTGCAATATATCTTTATTGCCAAAGAGACGGATGTTATTTGAGTTTTTAGTTGCAGTCTAAAGTGACATAAAAATTAACATGGCGGCTGTGAAATGTCATTGTTTGTTAATTTTTAATCCAATATGGATCTCAAATTATAGATCCAATCGTCAAAAAATAAGAATATAATGTTTTGTCTATTGATTGGCTAATATAGTCTACAAAGGACCTTAAAATAAAGAAACTAAAATAAGCGACAAACAAAATTAATTTAAGAAATCATTACCTTCGTGAAGTTTTTAAAAGTATTTCCTGAGTACATACACTCTTTGTTGTCGGCCCTTGGTGGAATTTCATTCTAATCATACTTTTAAAATAACACGTGTACTTTTTCACAAAACACTTTGTGCTAATCTTTAGTGCAAGTGAAACATGAAATGTGCAATGTGTAGGCTTACATATGAAATGTTTTGTGGAAAAGCATAAGTGCTTTGTAAAAAGTATTTATTGAGTCTCAGTGTAGCTCAACATTTAGTATAACAATGTTAACAGTAATGCTAATAATGTTTTGCACAGTCGGTTTTTAATGATGCTTGTATTACTCGACCAACACTTTCTACTTTGATATCTTTACCATATTTCATAACATTACGTTGGTGTTCTAAATATCTTGAGCGTTGTTGTATAATTAACTAAAATAAAATAACTGAGTTACTATTGTTACTTGTGTGCTGTTTAAGTAAATGAAAACATCAAATTGCATAATTATGTATCAATTAAAATTTAAGAAAAACAACGAAATTTAGTGTTAATCTTTAGTTTGTTTCTAATCGTCTTGCAAATAGGGGGGGCTCTTAATTCGAGTTTTGTTTTTTATGTTTGTTACATCTACAACTCTAATGAATAAACAAATTTTGACCATGTTTTTCTTGTTTCAAATGTTTCCTTTGCGCTTATTCCTGTTTGAATTGGAGAGATTTTTGTTTTATACTTAATTACGTTTATTCAAATTAATTTTTTTGCAGTTTCAATTTTTTTTATTTTGTGACATTACAAAAGAAAAAGAACATCGTGAAAAAATAAATAGATTTTTTTCAGTTTTCAATCCACTCCACTTGGAGGAACTATAAAACTAAAGAAATAAAATTAAAAAACGTAAGTTTCGACTAAGTTGAAAGATTTTTTCTGATAAAGTGTTTGGGAAATCAAAATAATAAATAATTAAATTAGTATTAAACCTACAATTAAATTTCTAAGTATGAAAAAAAAAAGTTGCAAGTTTTTATACACAACAATAAAGAAGCACCTAATAAAATTGCGTTTTGTAAATTTACTACATACTTTTTAGTACTGTAACTGTAACTGTTACTGTAAATTTATAATCTCTGCAAATTTATCAATTCTTAAAAAAAACAATGATTGTGTTATGTTTTGTATATTCAACCATTGATTTGTATTTTTAATTTATTGTTCCTTTGTAAAACAATTGTAAATTTACAAATAAATTTGCAGTATTACATCATCTGTTTTCACCAAATATTATCTCTAGGTTTCGGAAAAGTCTAATTAATGTACTTACTAACATATTGAATAGATACATTATTGTCCTAGTGGAATCTTGCAAGTTCACCTTTTTCAACATCCCGGTTGCCTTTTGAGCTAAAATTTGCCATGCATGTGTGAAACGGATGACAATGCAAAATTGATATGACATAAGCTGAAAGGGTTATTCGTAAAGCTCACAGAAATAGGAATATATAAAGATGTGCAACAATGCTGTACAGAAAATTAAGTTGTATAAATACCGTTAGAATCGACATATAACTTAATAAAATCTGTTTGTCTCTTTTTAACAAACGTTGATATTGTGAACGCCAAAAGAGATAACGACATTTTTGTCTATGCTCATTTTGGCATGGATTTAAAGTGACGTCATGACAGTTCTCATGCTTGCCAAGAACGCCATATTTAGTGTTCAAAATTATAGTGATGTACTATTACAATTGTCGAGATTTTATTTTACGTTCCCAGAAAAGAATATTTGGACAAAATATGAATGTATACCATTGCCATTGAAAATATCAATCACAGTCTAGCGTAATAAGAATTCTTTCAAGTGCACACTTTAAAGTAAAGAAAGTGGTTTGAATGTAATCTGCCCCCTGTTTTAGTGATGATCACTAGTTAAACTTTACATCAAATAGTTGTCAAATGACGTGTTTTATATTCCGACCGACCGACAGAAATACAATACAATAGAAGTTCGTGAGAACAGCTAGTTATAAAATAAAATCAAATATAGAAAAATCCTTAAAACGCGGCAAAATTACGGGTAATAGCTATGTATAATTAAATTAAGAGGCCTAGTTCAGTTATCAATGCTTAAATTAATAAAACGAAAATAAATAACAACCTTGATGCAACATACAGAATGTGTGTTTACGTTGATTTTATGCAAAATGGACTAATTTTTTAAGCACATTGGTCAAAAATTGTTATGCCTTTATTTCTAAGTAAATCTACCAAATCTGAAGCCCAAATACAAGGCTGGTTCCGCTTTCATAGGCAAATTTAACGATTTCACCATTTTTTTGCAGTTTTTGCATGTTAATTTTCTGAATTGTGGAGATGTTGTTACACCGGAAGTTTTAATTGTTTGTATTCTAATTTCAATTATTTTATCGCCTCTGTGACCGTCTTGATTTCTTGAGGTCCCGGGTTCGATCCCCGGGTCTGGCAACAATAAAAAAATTAGAAGAATAGAATTGTTTTTTTAGAATAATAGAATTTCAATTTTCTAATAAAATAACTTTGACCTTGATTGGATACGTGCCCGGTGGATGATAAGCTTTTCATCTAACACATTGTGGGATTTAGTGACTTAGACTAGTCGTGGGTGCCCTGGTTGTGCCTCTGCCTGCAAATGCCTCGATATGAACGTGAAGATACTGCTACTACTACTGATTATTTTTTTTGAATAAAGAGCTAATGGTGCTGATTTCGCTGTTCACGAATTAAACTTATTTGAGTTGCTTGAATCTTTTTCAACTTATACAAAACCGAAAGAGAATGTGCATTTTAGACATGTCAGATTAGTCCGAACATGACAAATTGTGATATTTTTAAATTAAATGTTTTCTGATTGATAGATTAAACATCTGTAGAAATGTCGTATACAGATTAATCTAAGAGCAGTAAAAGTTGGTTTGTCTCTTTCTATTACTTTCGTCGAAAGAAGATAGCGATTACTTAAAATTAGTTTAGCGAGTTCGCAACAAAATAACCACCATTGACTAATTTACGGAAGCAATTCTTATTTGACTTCATTTTCCAGATTTTAAAATCCAGATGAAGTCAGTTAAAAAATACGTGGAAACTAAAATGCTCTTGATACCTAATTCAATTTCGATTATTATTATTATACTTGAAATATTTCTATGTCTGTCTCTCCGTCCGTATGTCACAGCTACTTTTTTCCGAAACTAAGAATTATATATCTATGATATATTGTTGAAATTTGGTAAGCAGATATATTCTGAAAATCGCATTAAAATTTTTACACATATATAAAACAGATTTTTGTCAAACTGATGCATTTTTACGGTACGGGATGCATTTACGGTACGGGATACGATATTTCGGTAGAAGTTTACATGGTAATGCACATCATATATTTTTTATTTTATAAGTTACAGGGGAGACATATTTTACCACTTGAGAAGTGTCTCTCGTGCAAACTATTCAGTTTACAAATAAAATATACTATACGCTTCAATTATTATTACCATTTTTAAGACCTATCCATAGATACCCCACAGCTATGCTCTTGGTGAAAAAAAATTATAGTTCTAACTTTTTTATAATCTTTTGTCTTTTTTCAATAAATATTCATAGACAAGTTAAACAAATTGAATCTTACCCCAAAGTGAGCGAATTAGATGCTTGTGTTATAATAAAGATACTTATACGTAGAAATATTTAAATAGATAACAGAAAAAAAGTTAATAAACACCCAGACCCGGAAATGCAGATATCTAAATTTTCATCACACAAATGTAGGGAATCGAATCCTAGCCTCGTTAACCGCTAGACAAATAAGGCGGTTAATATATCAAATGTCAAATGTATTATTTATTTTTAACCTCCAAAATGTATTGTTATTTATTTATTAATCGACTTGATTTCATGAGGACCTGGGTTCGATTTTCGGGTATGAACAATAAATTTCCCAATTTTCTAATACAAAAAATGCTGATCGGGATTGGATATGTGCTCGGTCGGCGATAGGCTTGCCATCTATCACATTATGGGACTGTGGGACTTAGTGTCTTCGGCTGGTCGTGGGTACCCAGGTTGTGCCTCTGCCTACCACTTCGAGGTAGTGGCGTGAAGATACTTTACTTTCTTTACTTAATTTATTTATATGTGAAACTAGTCCCGTTTTTTGACATTTGGCTACGGAATCCTAGAAACGCATCAAAACCCTTTGCGTAGTTTTAAAGATCCAAGCACACATAGACATAAACAGTGGAATGAGACATTGTTTTATATTATGTACATACATACATACCCCGTGTTGGTCCGGGCTCCTTTGTAGAATAGAGCATCTGCCTTCCTGCCAGGCATCTCGTAAAAGGCGAACATAGGCTTACTGTCACTAACACTGTGAGATCTAACTTGGTGGTAAAGTTTCGCAGCGACTCACCCGGATTGGTGGTGGTACCAATCCTTACCTTTTCCTGCCGTCATAACGTCATGACGTGTTCCAGTTTAAAGGGTAAGGTAGCAGGTAAACTTACTTTTGCTCGAAGCCTAACATCCCGGCCTCAGGTTGGCAACGTACCATTACCACCTTTGGTGTCTCTAGGCGGCGAGAATTTCTTACCATCAGGAAATCCGTCTGCTTGTTTACCTTCCAATATCATCAAAAAGAAATACATAAATATTTTCACGCCAAGTCCTTTACGTTTTATACTATGTAGTGATTAATAAGGTAAAGCAAGTTGTATTTTTAGCAATCTTAATATTAAATCTCTGTCTGGCAGTCGTCCGTTTTGCCGGCACCTTAATTCATCATCTAGCAACATGGCTGGAGTATATAAGTATGGTTGTATGACAGCATCATTTAACCAACGAGCTACCTCGTTAAGCGGCTTCAATGTTGAAATGTGCCAGAATGTTTCAAAGATTTCCGATTTATTCAGTGAAAGAGTTTTTACATTAAATCGAGGCTGAATTCAGAGATTTCTATGGTAACACGACGTGAAAAGATTTTCACATTAATTATATAAATAAATCCATAATGCGTGGATATTTTTAGATAGATAATACAGTTTTAAAAAATTGTTTAATAAACATGTATTTTATACTTACCTCTTTTGTTTGGATTATAAATCGGAACGTTAGAATGTTTGTATCTACCGTCCTAAGGGTCACACGGAATAACTATACTATCGGCACGCTATGATGGTCAGTTTGACGCTTGTATTAAGTTTATAAGCAAACATATATATTTACGACATATTAAGTTTTTTTAATGAGCTATTACTTGCCATATTATGAGTACAAAGCTTATTAATTCACTTCGCATTTGATTATATTTTTTTTCGATAATAAATTGACATTCACAACATTATTGTAATGTGTAAAACTGACCCTTTTAGCGTGCCCCCACTCTATATAACCGCAAAGGGTACGTTGGCAAACCCTCGGGCACCAACTGGTTTCATAATACATTCTGCTCATTTCCACTAATAGATATCGCCCCAATATATGTAAATTTTCACCGTAAAAACGGTGGTGGCATATTTTTTGTGGGCTCTGTCTAGCACTTGTTTAAAAAAGTATATATAGACGTACCAAATAAGATTGAACTTGAAGAGCTGATGTTAGGTATTTTAGGAGTAGTGGATACTATTCTGCTCCATCTTCATAGCAGCTCAATTATTCCATAATACTACATTGATACCGAATTTACAGATGTAAGTCAAAATTGGCTAGGACACGTTAAGAATTCTCCTTACCAACTGACAAACATTTCAAAATTTTGTTAGTAAAAATAACTACGTTAAAAATTTATTTCATACTTTTTAGTTTAAGCATGATTTAATGTAACAAAAATAGATATCGGGATAAGTGATAATTGACAAAAAAATGCTCATAAAATAAATAGTAATGGGCCTACCTCAATCAAGTTTTAATGGTACCAATTCAAAACTATTCCGTATCAAACAAAAAGAGAATTACGTAAATTGGTTCAGAAACCACGGAGAAATCGATGTACATACATAAAAAAAATATGCCGGCCGAATTAAGAACCTCCTCGTTTTTTTTGAACTCGGTTAAGAATGAAACGAACGTTTTCTTGGTTCAAAGCTCAAAGCTTGTAAAAAGTAAAACGAACGTTTTCTTGGAAGCTTAAAATGTCAACAAAGTACGATTCAAGCTTCAACCATAGATCATATCGTTTCCGTTTCTTTAATGCCCCTAGATAATGTTTCACAGTGTCGCTCACACCGCTTGTAAGGTTTCTTTCCTTGACACTTACTAATATGTGTGATATAAACTTAATTGAAAAGAACAGAATATCAGAAGATTTTAGACAAAATCATACATATCTTCACGCGAAGTCCCTTACGGAGTAGGCAAAGAGTATCGAGTGCCAGACCTCACAATACTGACAAACCTGTCTAGCTTCCTTCACATTCATTACCATTTTCTTACAAACACGCCGGTTTCGGAGACCGTTAACACCACCATCCGAGTTATCTGATTGTGGAATATCAACCTTGATCTTCTCGGGTGCCTACATCCATCCACATTCGTACTGTATGTAATTTGTTTGTCAATTTGTCATTTTTTTTTTACTTTGTCAATCTTTCATCTGTCATTCTTTCTACATGACCGAACCAGTGGAGCATTTTTAGACAAAATCGTATATAAAAAAATATAATATAGTGAATCACCAGTGATGACCACGCGGGTTATTGCATCACGCCTGAACGGATGGACCAATTTTGCTCATTCTTTTTTGTCTTGTTAGTTGTTGTCAGGAGAAGGTTCATATGAAAAGAAAATCCGGGAAAATTGCAGAGAAAATGAGAAGTAGCCGTTAATGTCGAGCGATACAAAGTTCGCCGGGTCGGCTAGTGAATTTATATAGTTTAACTAGCTGACCCGACAGATGCTATCCTGTCTAAACTAACAGTTACCTGTAGTTTATACACGTTCTAACGTTTCGGTTGACCCTTAGTATTACAATGCTTGTTTCTTTTATAAAAGTCACTGTTTTAAATACTAATTTAAACTTATAATGACCCGACAGGCGTTATGCTTTTTTTATCGTGTGTAAATCCTTACGGATACCCGCGACTTATAGAAAATGCGTCTGCTAATTTCCCCTTTAAAAATAATAGTCCGTAAGCCAAGCGCTAATTTCCGTCAATTATTTCTTCTCAGTCGATAATTCGTAAAATATAATAATTGAGACAGGACTAAGTAAAAGTTACAGTCGCGACATTAATTGGCTGCTAAACAGTTAAAAGGAAATTGTTTTTAATATTATATATGTTTGTTATTTTTTTTTTATTTTTACCGTTATTAGGTCGTCCGAAAGCAGCAGGTTACGATACGTTTGCGGTCAGTGGCAGCATTTTATATTTATAAAAAAACTCTTCATGAGTTGGTCTCGAACGTTCTTTCGACTAAGCATAAGCATAAAATTATGAACTTATTGAAGTGAAAACTAATTTAGCGGCGTTGCGCACTTTTTTTGGAACGGGTAAAAACTTCTAAACTCGCGTCAGGACACGTGCCCTGATTCGTAAGACAAAAATTCGTAAGACGGCGCAGGGCGCTTGCGCGAATGTTCGTGTTATCATGTTTGTGTACGATAACGCAATAAATGAGTATTGTATTCTACCACATAAATGATAGTACTTTCATACTGATAAATCAATTCTTGCAAAATTATTCCCTAACCATTCCGAAATATCAAAAATGCACAACGTTAATTAACGTACATACATACATATCTTCACGCCAAGTCCCTTACGGGGTAGGCAGAGAGTATCGAGTGCCTAATTAACGTAGTTATTGAATTTAATTGTTTATAATGTAAACAAAATAAGAATTAAAATGTTTTGTTTGTTACACGTAGTTGATGAATTCGTTTCTGTGGTCTGCGGTCCTGAGTAAGAAAGAGAAATGTGTTTATTTTTTTAATTTTCTGTTATTCTTGCTGACCGCATTAGTAACAGTGAAATCCGTAGAAAGAGTAGGATTAAAAGTAAATGTTACCATCTTAGGCGCACCTTATAAAAAATCTGTTTCTAATTTTTCATGTATTGTTTCAGGTGCCATTCGGTCCCCGTACCGATGCTTTAGTTTTGTAGCCGGAACACAAGACAGCCGCCATGTCGTCGGTGAAGGTGGCGGTGAGGGTTCGGCCCTTTAACTCGAGGGAGATAGCGCGGGAGTGCAAATGCATCATCGAGATGTCGGGGAACACAACAGGTAAGGTTATACTATTTTTGTAGGAGATCACATGTCACATGGGTGACCTGAGGGGAAGAAATACATCTACATGGGTTCAATAGTCGAAAAAATGTGCCCAATTCAAACCACCTGTCATTTGCGACTCTATAAAATACATAATATAAAGTTCTGTATCATATTCTGGGCTGGAGCTCCGCTATATCTGTCTCCGTATCCTCATGCCCAAAATTTCATCAATATAGGAAAGATGGTGAGAGGTTAAGGTGCTCATTAGGCTCGCC
>NJDC01003128.1:15858-39410 GCA_002245475.1 Calephelis virginiensis
GCCTCCAGGGAACGCCCTAACCCGCTCTGCGGTACTTTTTCGGGCCAGAATTGCAGTCCAATGGACTGGCAGGGATCGCGACGTGCACGCTTCTGGCCAATGACCCCTAATTTATAAATTAAATAATTTAAACCCGATTTTGCTAAATCGGGTAACTTTAAGCAAATTTAAATTTGACTAATGGCAACTATGCTGATGCCTATGGCAAAAGCTCTAGCGGTCCAGTTGTTGGACTTGACTGCATGAGGTCCCGGGTTCGAATTCCGGGACGGGCAACAAAAAGAAAATTTTATTTTTCCAATTTTCTAATAAAAAAAAAACATTCGGGGATATGGGCGTGAAGATACTTTTACTTTTTTTTTAAACTTAATAGTGCATATGACGCACATGTTTCGTTCTTATTAAGCTTCATTGTATTTATCATCCAAAAGCTGGAAACGATCGGTAACTAAGTGGAGGTATTGCGTGACCTCAAAGCTATTTGGGTGGGAAGGTCGTTTTACATAACCTTCCACAATCAATGCCACTCGAAATCAATCGGGCTTTGACATGTTTGACGAACACGTTATCAACAAGCATTTTATGCCTGTAACTAGGCTTATTATCATTTAAGTTTATTACGATTGCAACGTAATCAATTTGTCATCCCAAAAATATAAGTCGTTGTTTGGGTAGACAGTACTAAGGTAGTGGCACCTTTTGATGGTATTAACTATAGTTTTAGGAAAGTTAATTTATTACTAAAAAATGTTTATATAATTTCTCTTATATTTAATTTTGATAAAAAATTCCTAAGGCTGTAAAAATCTTTTATCGAATTTGGATGTCATATTATAATTTATTTGATCAAATTTATATTGAGCGAAGTTATAGAATTTATTTTTTCAAATGTATATTAAACAAAAATCTTTGATAAGTCCAATACCATCATTAGGTACGATAAACGCCAAAATGGCCATAATAGCGTGCCGCTACTATCTATATCTACATAATAGCATGCCGATACTATAGGTAGTAAAGTGTTTTGGAGCAGCTCGCCCGTATTAACGACAATGCCTTACCTGCTCCTGTTACCCTATGCTATACATATATTCTGAGTCTTTACCATGACTTGGTATAGATTGCGTTCGGTAAGTTACGTGTCGAAATTTATGACACTTTTTGTCTAAAAATGTGTTTCTCTTAGTTGCCAATAGAGGCGCTGTTCAACGTTCTCCTACAAATAATTTTCAGAAGCGGTAGGGAGTATAGTAGTAAACTTGATTAACCGTAAACTCATGGCTCGCACAGGCCATTGTCGTGTTTCGTACAGTACGTGAATGAAAATAACTACGCTAATTGAAACCGACTTCAAAACTAAAAAATATTTAATATTAATTATATACTATCTATTGCTTATAAGTGCTATTTACGAATACGTTTGATGTCGGTGCCAATCCAATTTAATACTTACTTATAATATAATTATTAGTTTAAGGCTTGGCACCGACATCAAACCTATTAGTAAATAGCACATATAAGTAATAGGTAGTATATAATTAATATTATATATTTTTTTTATTTTTTACTTTTTAATTTTGAAGTCGTTTTTAATTAACGTAGTTATTTTCATTTAATACTTTTTAGGTTATTGTTGATATAATTCAATTTAATAAAAATAAACATCGATAAAAATAGGTAAAAAATACTCACAAAATAAAAACTAATGGGCCTACCTGAATCAATTTTTTATGGGACCAATTCGAAACTACTTCGCATCAATTAAAAAAAGAATTACGTAAATCGGTTTGGGAACCACTTAGAAATCGATGTACATACATAAAAAAATATACCGGCCGAATTGAGAACCTCTTCGTTTTTTTGCATCCGGTTAAAAATACATTAATCGCAACAATGATGTAGAAATAAAATTGAGTTTGTTTTACAATAAAAAGGTTAAAAGTTTTTGCACAACAATGTAGTACTAGTAAAAACATTGAGTTTTGTAAAGTTACTAAGTATTGTTAGTTAAATTATGAATCTGGGTTGTAAATTAACAATTCTTCGAGATCAATTTTATCCATTCTTTGCACAACACAAATACAGGAGTTATATTAAACTAAGCATAATGTATTCACACATCTTAGAATTTGTTCTTAATTATGTTTACATTTTGTTTTGTAAATTTCCTTATGGTCGGCTTAGTAAAATAATTTTAATTTTACAAAAAATTCTAACGGTGTAGGGTCGTTGGTAGACTTGCAATTAGGTCTAATACCGGCTCCGCAGGATAGCAACACACCCATGTCATCTATTGTGTAACAGCTATAGGCCACCGTTGTCTGTTACCATCAGGAGCGCCGTGCTCGTTCGCTGTTATAATAAATAAAAAAAAAGACAAGACATGTATCATGAAATTCGCATATAAAAATACTCAACCTTATCAATTAAACATAAACTATGAAGGTAAGATTATTAAAGAAGACAAGACTACAAAATTTTTGGGCATACATCTTGATCAAAATCTATCATGGAAAGCACACACTGAATACGTTATTAAAAAAATTAATCAATTCTCATTTGCTTTATACATGTTGAATAAAGTAGTAGATATGTCTGCGACTTTAACAGCATATCACGCGTATGTGGGCAGTACTCTGAGATATGGCGTCCTGTTTTAGGGTAATGCTCCTGGAATTAGTCGTGTATTTAAGGCCCAAAAGAAATGTGTCAGATCTTTCTGCAAACTGCGATCAACCGAATGGTGCAAGCCCTATTTCATTAAATTAAATATTCTCACGATGCCATTAATATACATTTATGAAGTTGCACTAATGGTGAAAAATAGCATTAAAAAATATGAAACACTTAGTTCGAGACGGAAAAACGACAAACTACGAGCTCTGAAATCCAGAACAAATTTGTATCGCAACAGTATCTTTTGCATGGGACCAACAGTATATAACAAGTTGCCTGACGATATTAAATATGAAAATACATATAGCTTTAAAAAATCTTTAAAGTCTTACCTAATAAGTAAAGCATACTACTCTTTAAAAGACTTTTTGGAGGATAGGAGTAAGTAATTGAAATATAATCTAACTGATTTGGACCTAGTGACTATCTAATATTATTAACATTGAATATACCTAATTGTACCTAACTTTGACTAATGTTAAATACTATGAAGAATTTATTGTCGACATTGTTACTATGTTATAATTAATGAAACAATTTGTATTTTAATGTGAATGTGAATTGGCACGCCTAATGGGCTTAGATAAGAGCACCCAATATTTATATTGGTAAACACAATTGTAACCTTATCTGCAAATAAAGATGAATTGAATTGAATTGAATTGAATTGAAAACTTAATTATTCTAATGAAAGGAACATAAAACTTGTAAGGAAAATGTATGTGGTAAATTACCACATACAGTGTGACATTTAAAGTACTTGGCAAATTTTGAGAAACGATTCAGAATTGATAACACTTTTGCTTTATAAAGTAATAAAAAAAAACAACTTATAATTTTTATCCAACGCAAAACACTAGAAACAGGGTTATTACGTAAACAGAGCATAAGACTAATTCCTACCGACCGTAGTGGCATTCGCAACCTGGTGACATCGTGACTCGTACTAGGTATGATATGACGTGACAACAAGTGAAGTTTTTATGGAATATTTATAAAAGTAAATGTTATATTTACTTTTATAAATATTCCATAAAAACTTTGGATGTAACATTTAAAATGCATTACCATTTAAGTCTTTATCCTTTTATATTAAAATTTGGCCTGTCCTTTTAAGGATATATACAAAGTAACCCTGTATATATCCTTTTCTTTGTTACTCCGCTCTAGGAGATTTAGGTCAAAAATCACGCATCTCCGTACTAAGCTCCTCGAAGTCGATGATTCATTGTAGCATTTTTTTATGATGTCGCAAATTTAATCTTCCTCACTTAAACTTGCACAATGTCTAAACTACAAAAATCATAACTCAAAAAAAATATGGGGTCAATCGGTGAAGCGCATATTACAAAACGAAAAAAAAAAATCGGACTGCGTGTTTGTGAACCTTAACCTAATTTGCATTTTGACTTTCCAAAAGAACCCTTTAGCATACGGGATAAAGAGGTTCAGTACTGAAACAGGTTCAGTAGATTCTCTGTGATTTGTGGTCGGGATATTGACAGCGGGTAAAAATGCCAAAAATATGTTCTGCTGTACGATTTTAGTCGCCTGCACCTATTTTTTTAATATATTTAACGTACTCTCTCTACCTTCTTCTACAGTTTTATTGTAAGTGTAAATTACCATCAGAAAGTCGTTTAGTTTGCGTTCCAATTTTCCCAATGAAAAAAATCGTAGATTACAAGGGTGGTAATTACTTAAAAGCTATTTGCTCAAGTTCATGTTTATTTAAAAATAGCTTTTATAGCGTCTTGGGTGCGCTATGATATCACCTCGTGCGTCAGAGCTTCGTATCATCAATATGCATTAGCTGGATGTAAACGCGTTTACATAGAAAGTTAGTGGCCCCCCACTCATAACCCACCTCTATTATTTATTTATGGGTTTTAATCATATCATTGGAGGTTTGGCGCCATAGAGAGAAAAGATGGTCGAAGTTTTTTCATTATTATTGAATTTAGTGTTGATATTGAGTGAAATTAGTCAATTTTGGTGGCATTTTGTACAATTTTGTTCAGTGAAGGTGCACAAATGAAATAATCATGAAGAAACTAGCGTATCGTGTATTTCCTCGTTGCCGAAAAATCTCATTACATGAGCTTGAGTAATGAGACCACCGCTTTACCCAAGAGCCTGACATGACTTACTGACGACTTAATATGACTGATGACTAATTATAATTAAGTAAAATTGATATAAAATTGGATGCAATTTTCTACTTGACTAATGGCAAAATACTAAAGTATGCCAAAACCTAAAGAAAGAAAAAGAAGATCATATCTAATTTTATTGCCTGCGGCGTTGCCCGTGTGGATAATGGTCCCACTCACGAGCCCTGGTTGAACCTTTGCCTACCACTTCGGGGATTCGGGCATTAAGACACTATTTTTTTTAATATTGAAGCGTACGAAATAAATATTTCGCTATAAAAGTGTTATCTCGCTGACAAAGATATATCTTTTTATTTCAAATGAAACTCTATATTAAATAATTCCAAAAAATATTTTGAGTAAGTAATTAAAATTCGCTGTCGCTGTAAATTGTATCTGTAATACAACAACTGTATTTATATTTATGGATTTATTCATAGTTTTATAAATTAAGATTGAATTTAATTAAACGTAAATTCTCTATTATGTTACGTGGGCTAGAATTGAGCAATGGAAACTGGGTGGGGGTTTTGTTAATAATTAGGGTTTGTACCTTCAGGCTGGACTTTTAAAAGCAATACTATGTCGATACGGCATCTGCAACCCCTACGAATTAGCTATTCATCTCGCGCTGCTATTCACTTCTTAAAATCGAAATCGGTTTTTTGCAGATTTACTAGGCTAAAATATATTCTTCTTAAATTCTGTTAACACCGTTTGTGCACTACGTAAATGGCTTTTCGAGTACCACTTCGAATTGTCTAGTTCAGGGCTTCCCAAACTGTGCGTCGCGACGCCGTGGGGCGTCGTGGCACTGTCCTATGGGCATCATGAGTCAATGCTACCGAGTGACTAGACTTGTACTTATTATAATTGGTAACTGAATTTGTTCCAAGGCTGAAAGCTGGGTTACGAGGAGTCATAAAATGTAGCGCTTGTACTATATAAATGGGAAGTGTTTGATCCGGAGGAGAAGACTCTTCTGACACTAAGTGGGTTAAGGGGCGTTTAAAAAATACAGCACGACCAAAGGGCGTCACAGTACAGATAAGTTTGGGAAGCCCTGGTCTAATTCATTGTTTATAAATGTCTGGATTAAGTATGTTAAACTGGCCAAAATTTGCATTAAACGTTATAAAATCTATGTTTACAAGATCTTGATAAAATTTGACCATGGAAATACACAAAATAAAGGTTTATGTAATATTAAAGGTAGCGGAGGTTGTGAAATGTTCTCATCGTGTTGCCAGATATAAAAAAGTTAGTTAGTAAGTAAGTATGTTCACACCCATATCCCCGAAGAGGCAGGCAGAGGCACAACCAAGGCACCCACAAAAAAACCTCGTCTAGAAAAAAGTTAGTTCCTGTATAATAAATTTCTACTCTTTTTCACGCCTTTAGACTTTAATCCCTGGAGCGATCATGCCAAATGTTGCTAATAGGCTACACCCTTACAATATAAAAAAATGATTAAGGAGATGACTCATCCTTGTGGTTTAGCGGTCCGGTGTTTGACTTGACTTCATGTGGTCCCAGGTTCGATCCGCGAGTCGGACAACAATATGAAAATGTTAATAAAAACAGCGTTGCCGATATAAGATATATAATTAAAATTAATTTAAATTTACATGTATATTTAATAATCAAAGTGGCCCTGGTTGTTGTGCCTGTGTCTTCCTCTTCGGGGATATGGGCGTGAAGATACTTTTTCTTGTATATTTTAACATCCTTAGATTTACATTTGTTCTACTCATGAGGTCTTTATGAGGTCCCGGGTTTTTTTTCTAAATAAGAACAACGTTGCTCTGTATTCCATATTGGCGATAGGCTTGCCATTCACATTGTGGACTTAGTGTATTCGGCTAGCAGAGAGTGCTCTGGTTGTGCCTCTGCCTACATCTTCGATGATATGCGTGCGAAGATATGTACTTAACACTTGTTATCTGTTATTTTAAAAAAGATAGTAACTTAAATTTACCTTGAATACACTGGTATATTTACGGAAGAGATCTTCCGGTGTATGAATGTGAGATAGCAATGTTCCGTCTGCTGTGTGGGGGTTCCGGATTGTAGTTTCGAGCTTATAACACAAAGGAAACGTTTGCTGAAGGGAAGGTTCTCGCTTTGACGAGGTTTTCAAAGCGTGTTCACTTTTATTTTTACTCGTTCCTTCCTACGTTGTAACAGAGCTTTTGAAGTGAGAAGTGTTTTAAATTTGGAAGGCAATTGAATTTCTTTGCGGTAAATAAGGATACATAAGTCTTAAGGTCTTACATATTGTAGAATACCTATTTTTCTGTAATTAGGTATTATGTTAATAGTGATGTAGTACTAGATGTGAAATTCTTTTCAACTACCGAGTTCAATAATGTTTTTCAAAGATCCAAGATTCCCCTTAAAATATGCATTGAATTTTTAATAAAATCGATTCCGACGTTTAGAAAGAATTGTGTGACAAACACACTTAAAGTTAGTACTACTATTTAAATTTAGCGCTTCGGTTTTACACTTTTTACTTTTATTTTTAAGTTGGCTGACCTAATGTAAACTAAAACGAAATGGTTAATTATGTAATAACAACTCTATATATAGATCTTTTAAATACATTTGGATTTCCGAAGCTTGACGAAAATAGCTGAAGCGCATAATTTAAATTGTACTGCTGTACCTACTGAAGATTGAATGTAATGACATTATTACATTTATAATTAAGCAAATTTTATATTATAAACTTTAAAAATAGCAGCATCTAAAATTTATTAATTAATTTAATTATCACATACAAACACTAGGTTCTACCCGCGGCCACGCTTATGCTTTTAAGTTAATTAGTTGTCCTACGTAAACCCATTTACAAAGAGAAAAAGTGGATTATGTCACTCCATTCTATCTAATTTTGACCATGCACAGAAGAAGCACTGGTATAGTAGCATAAAACGTGAGCACTCTGCGCTTGGTTATGATAGAATGATTATTAATTTCATTTACTAGACTACCATCAGCGGTCGATGTCGTCACATCTCAACAGCAAAACACACACACAGTCACACACATACCTAAATTTACTCGGGTGTTATCGGAACTCGGAAGGTGGTGTCAAGTATCCGAAACTGACGTTTCTGCAGTTGTCTGTATGAAAAGAGTGAATGTGAAGTAAGGTAGGTAGGTCCAAAAGAATTGTGAGATTTGATATTCTCCGTAAGGCGTGAATATATGTATTTGTATGTATGCATGTAACATAAAAATAAAATTTTCTAGACTCTACTTTATAAATCGCCTTTGTGGTCTAGCGGTCCAGGTGTTAGACTAGACTTTATGAGGTCCCGGGTTCAATTCCCGGGTCGGGCAACAAAAAAGAAATGTGGTTTGTTCAATTTTCTATTAAGAAAATGTTGCTCGGGAAACACTCGGCAAACCTATCGCCAACCGGGCACATATTGGATATATGTGCCCGGTTGGCGATAGGTTTGCCACCAATCACATTGTGCGACTTAGTATCTTCGGCTAGCCGTGGGTGCCCTGGTTGTGCCAATGCCAACCTCTTCTGGGATATGGGCGTGAAGATACTTTTTTCTGTTTATAAAATTAAGCTCTAAAAGCTTCAAAGAAATTACTCAAAGGGATAAACTTAACAGAGATTTGAGTGTTCATAAAACTTTCAAAGGGAAAATTTAAAGAGAACTCTTGACGAAATAAAATAAAATTAGTTTCGGTTTCATGACTACAGAGGGCATAAAGTTCACGTGTGCAGCTCTTCTTGAACATTGCAGCGCCCGACATCTTGCTAACTCGTAAAGGGGATAAAAACTATAAAACTGGTTTCAGTTTACAGCACATTGAAATTACGAATGTTTTTTTTATGATATTGGAAGGCAAACAAGTAGATGGATTTCCTGATGGTAAGAAATTTACGTTGCCTACATACACCTAAGGTGGTAATGGTGCGTTGCCAACCTGAAGCAGGGATGTTAATCCTCGAGCAAAGTAAACTTACCGGCTACTTTACCCTCCGAACCGGCATACATCAACTGTGGCTAGCACTGACGTTGAGGCGGCAGGAATAGGTAAGGCGGTGGTACCAATCCGGGCGAGTGGCTACGAAACTGTACCACCTAGTAAGATGTCACTGTGATAGTGACGTTAAACCTATGCTTGCCTTTTATGAGCTGCCTGGCAGGAAGGCAGATGGTCTATTCTTCACAGAGGAGCCCGGACCAACACGGGGTTGTTATGTTTAAATGTAAAAGTTTGCCTATATACCCTAGGAAACCTTTTTAAAACTACCATCTGCTTGGCTCCATCTCAACTTTCGTCTGGAGTACTCTTCCACCTAATTATGAATGACTGCACTAGTGGAATAGCGCTATAACATTATTTATTAAATTACCATCAGCGCGCACTAGGCTCATTTCTCGACGCCAACTGCTTTATTAATTAACACGGAGTAAAGTACCCCAAGGTTCAACCTGGTGTTATAGTATTTATTACAATGTGATACACTATAATATCAACTTAGTTTTACACCTACCTTAAACCACGTTTATTAATAAGACGGATGTATAACATGAAAACTATGTTTTCCGGTTATAAAACTATATTTTTTCCGGTTATAAAACTGTGTTTTCAAGTTATCGATACATGTTGTAAAGCTTTTTAGAAATCACTCAGACGGAAAAAAGTAACAGATTGAACTGTTCGTAAAAGTTTTGAAAGGAAATATTTTAGAAAGTGAACTCTGAGCAAAATAGAAAATACTCGTAGTTTGTTTCATTACTTTAAAGTGGATATAAAGTACACGTGTGTATTTCGTCTTGAACATTGCATTGCTCCGACATCTTGATAGCTCATAAAGGGCTCATAGCACAGATGAAAACTGTAAAGCTAGTTTTAAATTTGCAGCACACGGAAGCTACGAATTGTAATGTCGAAATGTAAAAGTCGATTCCATGTTTCCTGAGAGTAACACTTCTAAAGTCATTTCAAGGATACTATTTCCTAAAAATTTATTTATGTGTGGGTCTGGGTGGTTTCTATTTGGGTATTTTTAAGTATTTCTGTGTATTGCTCTCGTCGTCTTACACGTGTAATAAACATTTCTAAAGACTTTTCCCTAACTATTTGTATATTTGTTGGCCTACGTAGTTTATATTTAGGTATTTTTAAGATTTTCCATCGATGTCCAGCACGTATAATATATACAAACAATTTGCTTATTTTAACGATAAATCAGTTTGTTTAGACAGTTTTAAGTGTTTATAAAACTTTGTAAAGTGAGAACTTAAAAGTGAACTCCAGACGGAGTAGAATCATAGTAGTTTCGGTTTTGTGACTTTACGAAGGGCGTAAAGTTCACGTTTGCATCTCGTCTTGAACATTACAGCGCCTGACATCTTGATAGCTCGTAAAGGGGCCTTAACACGGATAAAAATTTAAAGCCAGTTTCAGTTTACGTCACACAGAAGCCATGAATTACTACGTTTAAATGTAAAAATTCTCTTCGAATTCCAAAGGGGATACTCGAAATCTACCGAGTAGTCACGTCACTTGGAGATATTATTTATTTATTTAGTCACCTCTGTGTTGTAGCGGTCCGATGTCGGGCTTGACTTCTTGAGGTTCCGGGGTAGATCTCCGGGTCGGGCAAAAAAAACTAGAAAATAACGTTGCCCGGGATTAGATATATGTGCCCGGTTGACGACAGCCTTGCCACCTATCACATTGTGGGACTTAGTGTCTTCGGCTAGTCGTGGGTGCCATGGTTGTGCCTCTGCTACCGCTTTGGGGTATGGGTTTGGAGATCCCTTTTTTATTTATTTCTTTATTGCACACGATTTTTATAAAATAGAAAGTGATGTGTAGAACTGTACAAAACTTGGGCCTTTATGTGCAGATTCTTACAACCAACAAGAGAATTGCAACAACTCGTTTGGAGGATTATTTGCCACTACGGTTACACTGCTTACGCGGAATTAGCAAAATAAAGGCTTATTTTACATCTTTTATAATGGATTTCCGCAAAGTAACGCCTGATTCAATAAAATAACTCGAAAAAAGCTAGAAAATGTTCATAAAATTTTTAAAAGTAAAGTGAATTTTAGGCGAAATTCAGTTAATTTACGAGTTGTGTGTCGATACTTTGTGACCTTGTAAAAGGGCTGAGTTTCTTTTACAAAATAAATTATATATTTTACAATTTCACGAGGAAGTTCTAAATTGTCCATTACAATGTAAGATTTAAAGGAAGGGTACTCGTAAAGAGGTATGGGAAATCCTTAGAATAACAGTTACACTCGTAAATTTCTATTTAATTTCTCTGTGTTGGAGTTAGACTCCATTAAAGAACAGGCAAAGGCTTTCATTCCGTGGAGCTCATAAGGGGATGTCGGTTTTTGTGACGATCACCGTGACTGAACTAGAATACAATAAAATGTAAAACCTTACACATAGTTTATGGGGAAGGTAGGCAGACAGATACATTTTATTATAATAATTTAATATTTACATCACCTATAGAAACCAAAGCTAGTAAAGAATATGTGAAGACTACGAAAGAGGGGCAGCAGAATGCCGTGATTCACGCTAATATTGAACCGATCGTACCTAAGTACTGGGTACTTTATGTTCCGAGGATTATTAAGTTATACTTTTTATCCCTTTTACTGAAGGAGTTCCCTTGGGAGAGTGATAAAAGTCAGTAGGTAAATTGGGGCATTTCTCATCTCATCTCATCTCTTCAGTAACGCGTAGTCAAGTTTTATTTAATTTCTTGATTTGTATTATGTGGTTGACAGCTTGTCCTTAATTTTTTACAACAAAAGAGACATAACATCACACAGAATAATGTATAATACGAAATCATTTGAAATCTAAAATGTACGGAAACATATGAACGGGTGAGTCTCCTGTGCAGCGTAGGCAGAGAGTATCGAATGCCTAGTTATCAAAGTTTGGCGGGCTAGTTGTTCGTAATAACGTCTAATTTTTATAATATTTAAACTTATTACTATAAGTTAAGTAAGTGCATATCTTCAGTGCACGCAAAATTTTATATGAGTTGATCTCGCAGTCTAATTTTATTATTCTCTAAACAGACAGATTATAAAATGTATTGCCTTACATATTGCCGCATATAGCCTTGCAGTTTGAAATATACTTATACTTAATGAAATATACTAATTGTGTACGGTTTTTAAAACAACTTATGTCTTACACTTAACACATAATACTAACATTAAACATTTTTGAAATACTCGTGACATTACCTGTGTTGTGTTATGTAGCTACTAACGAAAAATTCCTCATTGAAATCGGTTCGTCCATTCAAGTTATGATGCCACAGACATACACACATGTTTGTCAAACCACCTTTATTTTTTGTCGGTGATTAAAAAGTACGCACTTACATTCATTTTCATTTTATGGTGTTACGCCATTTTGCTACGATTTAATCCCTGTAGCAAGCGCTACGAGCACGGGCTACGACATGCGCTACAATGTAGGCGTAGCTTGTGAGTGTAGAAAAACTCAAAAATGTTCAAGGATTAAAGGGTCTAGAATTTTGATTGTCTTTGTGACTACAGTTTTATTAGTTTTAAGTTAGCGAACAAGCAGATGGTTCTCTTAATGATAAGAGAAAACTGTCGCCTGTAGACACCATAGATGTAACTGGTGTGTGGCTTATCTTATCTTCTTTCCGGATCTTATCCCGGAATCTCGGACGATACACTAAAGCAACGAAGATGACAACGGCAAGCACTATATTGGCAAGAAGAGGCAATGCGGCGGCACTAATTGGAACAACTTTCTGACGTTTAATGAAAGTTAGTTTATGATTTGACTTGTAATGTAGTTTTTGAGCACTACATTTTCCAAAGCTTTTTGTCCAAAAGTTTTGCTTGTCTGTTGTTACTTTTAGCTAGTTCAGTTATAGTTCGTTCATAATACAAAATTGTGACGTCATCAATCTAGCATCGACCCACATCTATCAAACCGTAGAAAATTAGATCTTATGTGAGTGGATTGGTCGAGGGCGTTTGGTTGTCGATGACGTCACTGTTTCTGTTAACGCAGACTTTGTTCTTTCGCCTCCCTCCTTCGTTTCACCCTTTCAGTTTGTTTGGGAAATAGAAATGTTGTTATTCCTATTTTTTTTCAGTTTTTCCCATTTTCTTATCTCTTAAACCCGTCATTGACAAATAATTCAAATCCAAAATACGAGAGCTATGCGAATATCGAAAAAGTGAAAGTTATGTGCGTACATACATTTCGACGAATATTCTTATATATGTAGATAAATAAGTCTTGATTAGTAAAGAACGAAAACAGTTTAAAATTACTGTTTTGGAGTTTGCCTTGCTGGCGTCTGTAACGGTCGATACGTCGCGACGGTACATCGACAAGGCTACACTTACAACACAGAGAAACGGTTAAGCGAGGTACACATACTAGACAAAGAAACGGTTAAGCTGAGTACGCACATACACATACGGCTGTAGAATAGTTAATTAATCAAATATATCGCCGTTACGCCGGGTATTCACGGATCGCTACGACGTTTGTAGTCATTCGGTTAATCTCCAAACTTTCACCCCCCACAACTTTTCAGCGGCTCAACCGATTTTCATCAAACATGTCTAAGAACACTCGCACATAAGTTATCTTTAATAAAACAAACTAAATTGTAATCACTGCATCCGTTCGGGAGTTACGATGCCACAAACAGACAGACACTTCGAACTTGTAACCCTTCTTTTAGCGTCGGGGGTTGAAAATACTTCAAAATCGATTCTCAAACGTCTGAGAAATTGATCAACATAATTAAAAGTAGTTGAACAAAAGATCTCCTCCTTTAATCGAAATCCGTTAAAAATAGTATTCTACTGGAACGTACAGCTACATAACGTTGTACATGTGTACACGTCTTTATAGTGTGTCCTGACTCTGTGGGATGAACAAAGCACTTCACTTAGCATCCATTCAAGTGGTTATACGGTAAAGAGGCTTCAGACAAAAGCAGAAAGAACCCTATAAAGCTGAATGCACTTAGTACATTGTATTTGAAGTTGCTAACTCTTAAAAAGCACTTTTTCTAATTATGAATATCTATTACTATCCCATAATGTAATAAAAGTGCTATCAATTAATTATGATTTATTAAATTTTTAAAGATTACAATTTTTTATCTTTTTCTAATGTGATAAGAACACCATAGATGCTATAGGTGAGTTGCTGTCCTGTGGCCAAAATGTTAGGTTATTGTGCAAGTCTACCGACTACCCTCTACAGACCGACACATGATACTGAGTTTATCGAAGACATAAAATAGGTATAAAATAAATGTAATCTTTCGTATTTCTCTTCTCTTTTGTATTGTTGAAATTAACTTTATTCTGCAAATAAATTACCGTTTGTTTATTTTTCTTGTGCAGAGTTTGATTAAAATTCATCTAGGCGTTGAGCAAACATCTTCTCCCTTTTCTCTATCTAATAATACAATACAATAAGTTTTCCGAAGCAAGCTAAACGTTGAAAATGCTGAAACGTTGAAAACGACTAATAAGAATTGTCTTTAAATAGGTATTTAATGAAAATTGATAATAATAATTTATTGTACGTATGAATTGTAAATGTTAAATTGTAAATTGTCCTCTGATTAAAAAAGTCTCTCATTAAAAATAATTCAGATTTTATTGAAATGACTAATACTACTTGCGTATTCTGTGGCTGGTCTACGGACGACGCGACAGTGACTGTTGGTGTTTCACTTGATAAATTTGAGTAAAAAGTTACCAGTTTAGAAATTGTTCAATTTTTAAAAAAATTAAGTGTTTTTATCCTTAAATAATAATAATAATAAATATCTCTGACTATGTTCACAAATTGATTTAACTCAAAAGTAAGCAAATTATATGCTTGTGTTATGGGTGCTAGTCAACGTACTATTTGATAGAAATACTTAAATAGATACCAGTATAAGTTTAATAAATACCGAAAATGAAGATATTCATTTTCATCAAACAAATAGCTGCCCCGCCGGGATTCGAACCCGCGCCTTGGGTTTGGTCAGTGATGTTAGGTGTATACGCTAACCTCTGGACCAACGATGTGGTCAAAGTTAAAATTTGTTTACACTAAATTGTTTTAATAAACAATTAATTTAAAACCAAAATACTTACCCGTTAAAATGTGGTAGAATATGCTCGTATGATTGAATATTGTTGTAACATTTTTTTTTGTATTTTGTTATTAACCAGGACACTAACAACCAGCCGAAGATACTAAAGTCCAATAATACGCACTATCGCTAAACGGTCAAATATCCAATCCCCGGATAAGTTGTCTTTTTTTAGAATATTTTCAATTTTTAATACTCATGTCTTGTATAAAAAAAATAATTTGTTTTATTGGTGGTAATTATTTAACAACAGAGAAATTTTTGCTAATTTAAAATGTAATATTGCTTCTTTTTTGTTTCAGTCATTCAAAACCCAAAGGCTCCTCCAGGCAACAAAGAACCTCCAAAGAGTTTCAACTTCGATTTCTCCTATTGGTCCCATAATGTAAGTATCCATTTATTTTATATTGCTTAATGTTATGTATTTTTTTACATTATAGAAAGGGGTACAAAGATATTATCTGATAGCAATAAATACATGTCGCCTATACACACCAAGGATGTTAATGTTGCGCTCCCAACATGAGATTGGGTCGATAAGTCACAAAGTTTGCCGGCTACCTTATCTAACTAGATCAGTCTTTCCCAAAGTGGGCGATAACGCCCGGTTGTGAGCGCTGGACGCGTCGAGGGGGGCGGCAAGAGGCCCAGAAAATAAAAGTAGCGTTGGATGACTTGAAACTCAAACTACTTCATATTTGAGAATATACTGAAATCTTCAGGCTACACAACATCCATATTTATATATTATTGTAGAAATATACACTTATATATAAAATAGGATAATGATTTTGAATAAGACACGCCTAAAATTGTCAAGTACCATTATCATTACTCTCTCTGCTAAGAAAAGTCTCGTTTAATTAAATTCCAAGCGAGACTTACGTGTTATTGAGGTGTTTAAGATAAAAAAAGTATGGGGCGCTACAAACTTACTGACTTTTAAAGTGGGCGTTAGACGAAAAGAGTTTGGGAACCTCTGAACTAGATCGTAACAGGGATAAGAATTGACGACATGCCGTACGGAACACGTTAGGCAGTGGTACCTGTGGCAGGATTTTTTTACCTATTCGTACAAATAAACCGTAGTTATTAATTTACTAGCCTACCTGGCGAACTTCGTATCGCTTGACACTATCAACTACTTCGCAAGTATTATAAAAATATATTCCTGTTTTCCATGCACTGTTCCTGGTTTTTTCTTCGTAAGAACCTTCTCCTGACTATGAATAACACAATAAAAAAAAATCAGCAAAATTGGTACACCCGTTCGGGAATATATATTAAAATTCATGTGGATTAATTTTTATATATATTCTAGCCGACACAGCAAACTTCGTATCGTTTGACATTAACAGCTACTTCGTAATATTTTATGCTTCGATAGTAGCGCAGTCTGCCGGATACAATATAAAACATTCCTAAACTACCGACTTGCAAATAAAAAATAGTTAAAAAAACGTCTTCCAGTTGACCAAATTGTGAATCGAAACAAATCCCGAATCCCCTTGAACGCTCATAAAAATCATCAAAATCGCTCCAGTCGTTTAAGAGTTCATGGACATACACACTCAAACAAGAATATATAAAGATTACTGTGAAGATACCTACCACCTATCTAAAATTACGATAGTAGTTATCTACAATTACCTAAAATTGAAGTCAAAACAGAAAGATTTCCTAAATACACCTAATAATGCCTAACTAAAAATAATATGCAATACTATCCTGAGATTGAGATGTCAGGCATCTTGCTTAGGTAAGTTTAAGAGGTAGACAAAAACGATACAATATACGAGTACCTAGTGGTTATTATGCCACTGGCCACTACATTGATTGCTACTTTCGTAACGAATTTTTTTTTAATTAAGACGTCACTTTCAGACGTAGGTATGTGCAACCTCATCGCTTATCAGCACTTTAAATTACTGGTTACTATGACACAAAGGCTACATATGACACAAATATTACATACATATATCTTCACGCCACGCCAAGTTCCATACGTGTAGGCAGAGAGTATCGAATGCCAAATCTCAAAATCCTTACCAAATATCCATATAAAGATTATATCGAACTATTTGGATTATTTAACATTGTAGAGTTTAACTGCACTTATATTTTACGTTCTAGAGTTCATTCGTTCACCGTATTTAGGCGATATCCAGTGCAATGTGAACAGCCTCTTTTTAGGTCGCCAAACTTACTCCATCTGACGTCTACTCACGCGATCAATGTTTTAGGGCGTACGATTTGTTCACTGCACTTTTTTTTACTGTAAATTGTTTATTACATATAGCATAGTAATTTTGTCGCAGTAAATATGCACACAAACATTGGCGTAAGAATATTTTAGGTACTAGCTTTAGCTATTACCTGAGGATTATACCAGCGCTATTAGTTTCAAATAAGAGAAATAGTGTTCCTCGTTTCCCCGTGTTGGTCCGGGCTTCTTTGTAGAATAGACCATCTGCCTTCCTGCCAGGCAGCTCGTAAAAGGCGAGCATAGGCTTACCGTCACTAACACCGTGATATATAACTGGGTTATAGTTTAGTTCTATAGGTTCTAGTTTCGCAGCGACTCTCCCGAATTGGTACCACCGCCTTACCTATTCCTGCCGCCATAACGTCATGACGTGTTCCGGTTTGGAGGATAAGGTAGATGGTAATCTTAAATTTGTTCTAGGCCCAACACCCCGGCCTCAGGTTGGCAACGCACCACTACCACCTTTGGTGTCTCTAGGCGACGTGAATTTCTTACCATCGGGAAATCCGTCTGCTTGTTTGCCTTCCAATATCATAAAAAAGTGTAGTTTTTTATTTAACCCTACAGGTGCTGGTCCGGGTCTCCTGATTAAACACATATTTTCCAGACTGGAACGAGTATTAGGTATTTGGTACACGTTAGGAGTAGGTAAAGCGGTGGATCCCTCCCCGGGGAAGTTACTGCACAGCAGCCTACTGGTTGTAGGTGAATCCGTTGTCTTCCAAAAGTATACCCTTGGTAACTAGATTAATTACGGTTTTGTCCACAAATTAGGTACATTATATAACGTGAACGTTAGGATTAGAAGCCTTAATAGTTCATTGGCGAACGCTGTACTGATAAGTAATCGTTTGATCATGTTGACGTTTGTTACATATGGCTGCTCACGAAAACGATGGTATTGATTTTTTTAGAACAGGCATACTGGTGGTTATTGTGATTCGCATTCACCAAATTCATTTTATGTTATCGCTATCTTCTTTCCACTAGAGCAATAAAAAGAGACAAAACACTATTAGTGCTGTCAAATTTGTCCGTAAACATAATTCCTACAGACGTTTAATCTATCACTCAGAAAACGTTGACTAAAAACAACACGATTTGACATGTCTGGACTAATCTGACATGTCTGAAGTGTTCCATCTAGTTTGTTTTTCTTTCATTTGAAAAAGACAGCAGGCATCTAAAATTAATTTAGTTTGTGAACAGCAGAATCACCATCATTGTCGTACTAGTATATAAACATTAAATTATATTGTTAGTTAGCAGGTAATTAGACTGATTAGTAGAAAAACTAAGAGAAAAAAAATAAGATCTCTACGGAAAATCTGATGTTTAACGCTCGCTGTCTTCGTAACAGTGAGATCCGAGAAAGAGTGGGATCGAAAGTAAGTTTTGGTGGATCGAAAGTAAGTTTTGGTGTTAAAATGAGAAAGGTTTTGTTCCGTTGGTTCGGTCATGTGGAAAGAATGACAAATGAATGCTTGAAAAAACAGATATAAAATGCGAATGTAGATGGATGGAGGTACCCGGGGAGACCTAGGTTGACAGTCCACGTTCAAATCGCTCAAGTTTTATCCAAGGGTGGTGTCAGGAGTCTCTGAAATTGTAAGTAATGAATGTGGAGGATGCTAGGCAGGTCCGCAAGGGACCCGATACTCTGCCTACCACGTAAGGGACTCGACGTGCAGATAGGTATGCTAGTTTTAAAAAATTAAAGATCAACACAAGAAAGGCCATAATTTAAACATAATTGAAGTAAAAACTATAAAACCCCGTTTCTAATTTAATTACCACGTCGTCTAATCCACAAAAATATGCTACCTATGATGCTGTATAAGCGAAACCAGTAGGTTATTTAAAAAGTAATAAATTATAAGTGATACGTAAAACAGTACAATTGCTTAAAATAATGTTTTTTTTTTTTTTAAGTATTTTTTTTAAAAGAACTTTATTAAAAATATGAATATTTGGAAGTTTTACCAAGCGCCGGCTATGGAAAATATCAAATACATACGGAATTGATAACTTTTTTGGAATCACTTAAAAATTACTAATCAATAAATGAAACTTATAATTAAAACTAGTCTTACCAGTTATTACGCATTGAAGAAAGACATCTAAAAGATAGATTTTAGTTCAAAAGCATCGCTGCAAACAAACTCCATTATCGCAAGCTTTACTGTTAGGAAATAGCCTTACAAATAAAAGCTTTTTTATAGAAGATAGCTTAATAAGTAGCTATTGAAACAAATCTCACCTGATGGAAAGTGATGTTTGTCAAAGTTGTCTAAAGCTGGCTATTCAGTCTTGCTTTGAAAACGTGGTAATTTTGTAATATTTATGTAAGAAATTACTTTGCAGTTTGAAAGATGAAAGAACCTTGTCATAAAAATATTTGTTGTTTAAATTCGAATATCCCCAATAACCACATCTAATAGTACATAGATAAATAAACAATTCGTGATTTTTATTAAACTTCAAAATGAAGTTTATTAATGGACCATGAAATCCAATCATTCAATATTGAATGGCAACCCCAATGTCTAACACAAACCAATATTGACGCGACGGCGAACATCCTATATAATCCCAATAACTTTCTCGTCTCTTTGTTGGTTTAGGAAATTTGAATCGTCGGCAGGCAATTTGTTTATCGATTTTATACGTACAAGTTTTATTTATACGTATCTTCGCGCAAAATCCCTAACGGCCTAGGCAGGGAGTATTGAGTACTAATTGGCATAATACCCCACAGATCTGGGAGGTGATTATGTAACTCAGTTACCAACTCAAAATGGATGAGTGTACATCGAATCGCTGTCAAATACGTGTTTTGTATTTGCTATCTCCAGTGATCAACAGAAATACAATAGAGATAGCAAACACAAATGACGTCATTTGATGTACACTTTTACAGTTTGAGTTGACAACTGACATACATAATCACCCCCCTGGCTTGCATCCTCCACGTTGCAACAGCGAACAAGCCATAGAACTACTAAAATAAATAGCAGAATAAATTTAATTGATATGTAGACCCGACTATGATCGATTTTTTTTTAATTTATGATATTGGAAGGCAAACAAGCAGACCGATTTCGTGAAGGTCAGAACTTCACGCCGCCTAGAGACACCAATGGTGGTAATGGTGCTTTGCCAACCTGAGGCCGAGATGTTAGACCTCGAGCAAAAGTAAGTTTACCGGCTACCTTACCCTCTAAACCGAAACACGTCAACGGCAAACACTGACGTTATGGCGGCAGGAATAGGTAAGGCGGTGGTACCAATCCGGGCGAGTTGCTGCGAAACTGTACCACCTAGTAGGATGTCACAGTGTTAGTGACGGTGAGCCTATGCTC
This sequence comes from Calephelis virginiensis, assembly GCA_002245475.1. Taxonomy (NCBI): domain Eukaryota; kingdom Metazoa; phylum Arthropoda; class Insecta; order Lepidoptera; family Riodinidae; genus Calephelis; species Calephelis virginiensis. Next base: position 36,490 of record NJDC01003128.1, read on the forward strand.
GTCTTTTACGAGCTGCCTGACAGGAAGATCTATTCTGCAAAGGAGCCCAGACCAACACGAGGATGATGATAGCCTGCTGCATAGCACTCTACTACTTCGTTACGACTGATTGGAGTAATTCTGAGAAATTATTAAATAAATTATCTCTAGCGGAAGGTTAAATCTTCACACCCGATATGGAAAAATATCGACTTCTTTAAAATTTGTCGGTTTTTGTTGTTTATTATCGCTATAATCTACACTGGAAAGTAACAAAAAGTTATTTATATTTAGAATTTCTAAGACAAAAGTAGACTAAGTTACTTCTAATTACATCTGCTACCTACTAGCGAAAATCCCGTCACATTGGTCCAGTTGTTCCAGATATTAGCCAGAATAAACAGAGAGACAGTCATATATTGTAAAAATGTTATTTTGATAATACCGTAAATACCTTTATATTCTGTTAAAAAAAGTGATTGTGTTAATAGGCACTCCAATTTTATTTATAAATATTTTTAAATTTTGCCTGTGTGGTATAGCGTTTCAGTTGTTGGACTTGATTGCATGAGGTCCCTGGTTCGAATCCCGGTTCGGACAACAAAAAGGAAATTGAGTTTTTCTAATTTTCTAATAAAAAATATATTGCTCGGGATTGGATATGTGCCCGGTTGGCGATAGGCTTGCCACCTATCACAATGTGGGACTAAGTGTCTTTGGCTAAACGTGGGTTGTGCCTCTGCCTAGCATTTCGGGGATATGGGCGTGAAGATGTTTTTTTTTTTAATTTTAAATTATTATTGAAGCATGAAACCCAGTAATCTACTCGTTAATATGAAATGGCAACCCCAATGTCTAACACAAACCAATAACAGTGTGATGACGAACATCCTGTACATTCCCATTAAGTTTCTCATCAACCTGTTGGCATAGGAAATGGTATTCGAATTGTGGTATCGAATCTGCTTATTATTGATTTTGTACACACAAATCTATTTATGTCAGAGACAATTGCAAATAGTGATTGGAACAGCAGACGATTTCGTAATAATACAGATTACATATAAGAATATTTTTTTAAAATGAGGTTTGAAGTTTCTATGGCTTTGTATTCTAGGGGTTTTTTAGTATTCTTTAAGCCTGTTTCCCCTAAGAGATTGGCAGGTGTGCAACCAGGACACCTACTACAAGCCGAAGACACTAAGTCCTACAATATAATAAGATATACTATTATATTGTAGGACTTAGTGTCTTCGGCTACTTTAGAGTAGATACTCTCGCCAAACCTGTCGCCAAAACTGCGCTTATAAAATCCTGGGTTAAACGCTGTTTTTATTAGATTTTTTTTAAATAAATGAATGAATGAATAAACTTTATCATGCACCAAAATTTAAAAGTAATACACACTCTTTCACGTATAATATGATATTTTTTTTTCACTTATATTTTTTTTGGTGCCCGATCCGGAAATTGAAACCATTAGGGTTACGAAATTGGAATCGGATACGTAATTTTAGATACCCTTGAACACAATACTAGCGAATTACTAAAGTTTAGTTAATAAGAAACAACGAATTATTTTATTGGACTCATTTTTTTGGAACTTAATGTTAATAAAAATGACGAATCCTATTCCAATTTCCATTTTGCATAAAATCGATATGCAAGAGTAACCAGGACATTATGAAGTCAAGTTTAACTCTAGACCATGGAGGCGATTAGAAAAAAATACAAAAAAAGTTTTTTGAACTGTTATCACCCTTAAATTAAATACTTATCGCATTATTTTTTTTACAGCCCAGTGATCCAGAATTTTCTTCCCAAATAATGGTGTACAAAGACATTGGTGAAGAAATGTTGCAACATGCCTTCGACGGTAAGTGATACCACAATTTTAAGGCGTTTACCTACTGTCGCCTCTGTGGCCTAGCGGTCCGGGTGTTGGACTTGACTGCATGAGGTCCCGGGTTCGAACCCCGGGTCGGCCAACAAAAAGAAAATTTCTAATAAAAAAATGTAGGTCGGGATTGGAAATGTGCCCGGTAGGCGATAGGCTTGCCACCTATCACATTGTGGGACTCAGTGTCTTCGGCTAGTCGTGGGTGCCTTGGCTGTACCTCTGCCTACCTCTTCGGAGATATGGGCGTGAAGATACTTTTTTTTACCTACTGTTTTTCATATGAAATAAAAAATATTTAATTTAATTGAGTTATTAACAATTATTTCAGCATTTTAACATATATTACCACATTGTAGTGCGGAAATATTTTAATATTTAAGATTTCTTTTTTATTAAATCCAATTTAAATTATGATTTTAAAATATTAATAAATTTCAACCTGTCTACCTTAATCTACCGTTTCTAAACCTAGCCAGTTAGGAGAAGAAACGGCAAAACAAACTCCTCGGCAACCAGGACTATAACCTATCGACCTTGTACTACCACCGTTTCCAAACCCGGTCAGACAGGAAAAGAAACACAGTGACGTACCTATAACATATGTAATCGTGGCCTATAGACAACTTAATGAACAGATATATGATATATAGTCATGACCACACATCCATATTATAAATGTGAAAGTTTGTATGTTTGTTTGTTACTCCTTTACGCAAAAACTGCACAACTGATTTTCATGAAATTTGGCACACACATAGAGGGTAACTTGGATTAACACATAGGATAGTTTTTATACCGAAACAATGTTCCTGTGGGTCCACGCGGGCAATAGATAAATTATTACTTTAAAGATCTTAAGTCTTCCGTTGATGTTTATAATCTATTAAATACACATACTCAAATTCAAATATATTATTGTGATATTCTTCTCTCTTGTATTTTAATAATTGATCCTCTATCTCTCTCTTGCACAATAATTATTGTGCTTCTATCTTTTGTAGTCGATAAAAGATGGTAAATAATTTGCATTGAAACACTGTAG
>NJDC01003128.1:40239-55127 GCA_002245475.1 Calephelis virginiensis
CACTTGGGTAGTTAGTAAAATAATTCGCTTGCTTGTTGGTAGGTTGAAGTATCGTACATGGAAATCTATTGTGAACGTGTGAGGGACTTGCTCAATCCAAAGAACAAGGGCAACCTTCGCGTTCGAGAGCATCCCGCTCTTGGGCCGTACGTGGAAGACCTCAGCAAGCTCGCCGTCATGTCTTACCAGGATATTTACGATCTCATCGACGAGGGCAACAAAGCTAGGTAAGTAGTAGTTTAAAGTAGAGAATAATTTGGGAGCAGTATCATTGCAAAGAAATTGATTACGATTTCAATGACTATTTCATCTACATACAAAAATTAATCCGGTTCAAAAATGCCGGAGAAATCGATTAACATATGAAGGAGTCGAACTTATAACTCCATTTTCTGTTGACGGTTAAAAGGGACAGATATTTTTTTGCTTTCACACTTCTATTTTTCTACGAATGAACTGATTTGATGATTCTAGATCTTTGGAAAGTTAGTTCATGATTCTGAGGTGTAGGAATGTTAATTTCATCAAGTTCTAGTGGTTCAGTTGTTGGACTTATCTGCATGAGGTCCCGGGTTTGAATCCCGGGTCGGGCAATAAAAAGAAAATTGAGTTTTTTCCAATTTTCTAATAAAAAAAATGTTGCTCGGGATTGGAAACGTGTCCGTTTGGCGATAGGCTTGCCACCTATCACATTGTGGGACTTAGTATCTTCGGCTAGTCGTGGGTGCCCTGGTGGTGCCTCTGCCTACCTCTTCGGGGATATGGACGTGAAGATACTTTTTTTTCATAAGTTTTCGTCTACTTTGACAACATGCTTATTGATGATGTTGTGTACTAATCCTATCCTATTAATATTATAAATGCGAAAGTTTGTAAGTATGGATGTATGGATGTTTGTTACTCTTTCACGCTCGAATGGCTGAACGGATTTGTCTGAAATTTGGAAGACAGATAGATTGTGACCTGGATTAACATATAGGCTATTTTTAATCCCGATCGCACACCAGGTTTCTGTGAAAACACGGGCGAAGCCGCAGGTAGCAGCTAGTGGGATATAAAATGGATGTGGGACCATGTTGCCATAATTAACTATCTGTCAACATTTTTTTTTTATCAAAACGCGTAGTGTTGAAATTAATAAATTATGCGATTGTCTTTTCCCTTAACTTTGTATATGTCCGTCTAAAGGCCAATTTCAATAATCTATGATAAGAGAAAGGGCTAATTTAGATCACTTACTAGAAAACCAATGTTATTTTACAATAATTAACAAAAAACTCTTAGCAACAAAACTCGAACAGGTTTATCTCTAACTGTAGATAGCTTGATATTAGATGCATGTATTTTACCGTGTAGTATTTAGTCGTAAGCTTACTAGCTTAAAGAAAACGGACCAAGTGCGAGTCGGACTCCCGCACTGAGGGTTTCATAGAAATCTATAGGTATATAAGTTAAAAAATATTGAAAATATTTTTATTACATGATGTAACTAAAACTATACGATTATCGCAATTTTTCCTTTATCTGTGCTATAAGACGTTGCTTCGTACCAAATTTTAAGATCATGTGAAGTAGTCATCACGCGAAGTAGGCACCCTGAAGCTTTCGAATCACTTGTGAGTTTCAATGTTTGCGCTATTAACGGGTGTATCTTTTGATTGCGTAGGCTTAGAAATTTGATTTTTCACAGCTTTACGGGAAACTAGACGTTGGTATTTGGTATAAATTTCACCTTTATACCTCCACGCGTTCTTGACAAAGAGGGTTTAGACAGACGGATAGACGGACAGCAAAGTAATCCTACAAGGGTTCGTTTTTTCCTTTCGAGTTACCGAACCCTATACATGACTCCAATATAATACAAACGCACGTGATTCTAGAAAACTGCCATTCAACGCTGAATATCATTTTGTATGTATGACGAAATTGCATTATACATTGTAATTAGCAAAAGAATTCGCCTTGAAATACCACTTAATTCCACAGCCAATACATTAACTGCTAACATTGAAAATAATACGTTTGTACAACACGAGAGTTCTTGAAAACATTTGACTTGATATAACATGCAAAAATTACTTTAATTGTACTTATTTAATTAATTTATTTATTTAAAATTCATGCACTATAGTGTACAAAGGTGGACTTAATGGTACATGGCATTCTCTACCAGTCAACCTAACTTTATTTGAAATAATAATTAAATGTAATATAGTACTTTTTTTATGATAATGGAAGGCAAACAAGCAGACGGATTTCCTGATGGTAACAAATTCACGCCGCCTAGAGACACCAAAGGTGGTAATGGTGCGTTGCCAACCTGAGGCCGGGATGTTAGGCCTCGAGCAAAAGTAAGTTTACCGGCTACCTTACCCGCCGAACCGGAACACGTCAACGGCAATCATTGGACGTTATGACTGCAGGTAAGGCGGTGGTTCCAATACGAGCGAGTCGCTGCGAAACTCTACCACCCAGTAAGATGTCACGGTGTTAGTGGCGGTAAGCCTATGCTCGCCTTTTACGAGATGCATGGCATAAATAAGTAGGAAAAGAAACTTTAAGGACGAAGGTTTTGGTTTTTTGAACTTCGGTTTTTTTTTGGAAGGTGGCAAATTGAATTTATAACTGGTAAAAACCAACTTCAATTTCATAAACACGATGTAATTTGATAATTATTTTTTCTAAAGGTAGGTGGTCTTTCGGATTGTATCAAAATTCGACAAGTGAGCTTAAAGTTGTACTAGCGGCCAGCTCTGGCTTCGCACGGGTATAAAATATACATATAAAACTTCCACTTCATTATCTTTATCTGTTTAAAAAACCGCATCAAAATCCGTTGCATAGTGGATAAAATTTAAGCATACAAAAAAACGCTGTGCGAAGTACGACATTTAGCTATGCGTTTCTTACATCAAACCATCCAATTCATGAATAATACTTACTTTAATAATCAGTGCTAAGTATTGTTTATGAATTAGATGGCTTGACCTAAGAAACACATAGCTAAATGTCGTACTTCGCACAGCGTTTTTTCATTACTTAGCCAAGTAAGCTTCTTGAATATGGAAAGCTATAGTCTATTTATTTTAACAAACGAGTACTGAGTATGTCCCTCTCATGTTTTCGATACTGACAGAGTGAGATGTAGCGTTACAAGGGTCGGGAACTACTTTGTTCTCATTGTCAAATTGTAATGACGCTTTCTAATTGATTGAAACAAACTTTATGTTGATTATGTGGACCAATAGCAATGCAGACCAATTATTGGTACTCGTTTGTTAAAAAAAAAAATAGAGTATAGTGAATCATGACAATGGTGAGCGCTGACGTAGATACGATAAAAATGACGGTGAGATCCATCGCCTTACCTGTACCTGCCACCATAATGACAGTGTCATATTAAGATTACGAGGATAGAGCAGGGTAGACTTGTACAATAGACCTTACATCCCGGCCACAGAATAGTGACGAACCTATAACATTTATGGTGTCGATAGGCCACAGTTGTCTTTTATCATCAGACGAGACGGGTGGTTGTTCCCCATAAAAAAACTCAGTATTTCTTCCTATTCACAAATTTTATACTTTTATGCTTATCCACAGGACTGTCGCAGCAACAAACATGAACGAAACTTCTTCCCGTTCCCACGCGGTCTTCACAATATTCTTCACTCAGCAGAGACACGACAAAACAACTAACCTGGTGTCTGAAAAGGTACGGTACATATTATTCTTTCATGTAGGTATACAACTAGAGACTTAACATGATGCCTTCAAGCAATGTCTGTATTATTTTACACTGTTTATAGTCTTGTTTGATAGTCAAATCTCTTGTAATCAGAGCCCTTACCATGAGTTTACGGCTTGTAAAGTTTACTGTACGCTACGGTCTCTGTAAATTATTTGTATGAAAACTTTGAACAGCGCCTCTATTGGTAACTAAGAGATAAAAATTTTTAGACCAAAAGTTCCATAGATTTCGACACGTAACTTACCGAAGGTAATCTATACCAACTCATGCTAAAGGCTCAGGAAAGCCGTGCTTTTGTTCGCTATATAAATATAAAATACATACATATAAATAAAATTGAAATGTCTGTATGTAATATTTGAATAACTGATTTTAATACAATCATGAATGTATATTCGGTACATATGTATGTACCGTGTTTAAACAAAAAAAGTTGACAGGTGTCAAGGGACACCCGGATGGAACGAAGTTCTCTCCCCCCCTCTCTCTCTCTCAATCTCTATCAATCTCTATCAGTCTCTAGTAATCTCTATCTCTCTTATAGAGAGAGACAGACAGAGAAACATGAAATAAAAATATAAAAAAATGAAAATGATAATAAAAAAAATAGAAAATGAAAAATAAAATAAAAATCCGACCTGGGATTCGAACCCGGGACCTCATGCAGTCAAGTTCAACTACTGAACCGCTAGACCACAGAGCAAAAAGTGTTGTTACATTATTTTCGTAAGATTTTTTTCCGTCTAGCCCCCATTCACAACGCGCAATAAGGAACTTCGTTCCAATAACAAAAACAAAATATTTTTTTACACTTTTTGTCTGTCTGGCTGTCTATCTGTCTGTCTGTTTGTTTAGAGAGTAAGAATGTTTACAGGCTTAGGGTAGTTGTCCATCAAACAGCTGTGTTCTTTCCATGATGTAAAATATGTTTATACGTTATACATTATGTATAATGTTTCTTGGATGTTGGCAGGTATCAAAAATATCCTTGGTGGATCTGGCTGGATCAGAGCGAGCGGACTCCACCGGCGCCAAAGGCACCAGGCTCAAAGAGGGAGCAAATATTAACAAATCCCTTACCACGCTCGGCAAAGTTATTTCCGCTTTGGCTGAAATTGTGAGTATATGTGTCTTTGGAAACCAGGATTTGTATTACAATTACTCGGCAATCTATGGAATAGCTGCCTTGTTTTGAAAGAAGCTATAACATTACCAATATACACTTATTTTCTAGAAAGTGCATACACGTCTAGATCTTGAGTTTCATTCCTAAATGATTATGGAAATGTTTATTCTAATCATTATGTACTATGTTTTGGTGTGGGCAATTTTGTTATGGGTAATTAAAAAGTGGTAAAATCATAAGTAGTTGGTGTTGGGAAAAATAACTGAATCTCTTTGCTGGGGGTTATGGCGCCATCGAGAGAAAAGATGGTCGAAGTTTTTTCATAATCATTGAATTTCGTGTTAATATTGAGTGAAATTAGTCAATTTTGGTGGAATTTTGTACAATTTTGTTCAATGAAAGTTCACAAATGAAATAATCATGAAAAAAATAGCGTATCGTATATTTCCGCGTTGCCGCCAAATCTCATTACATGAGCTTGTATAAAAAGGCCACCGCTTTACCCAAGAGCCTGACACGACTTACTGACGACTTATGACTGATGACTAATTATAATTGATATAAAATTTGATGCAAATTTCTACTTGACTAATGGCAAAATACTAACGAGATTGCCAAAACCTAAAGAAAGAAAAAAAAGAATCTCTTTGCTTTTTATAATATCCTATAAAACTCACATTGTGTGTTTTACAGATTTATGTATTTCTTTGTTTCATACGAAACATTTTTAAAACAAGTGAATCTGTAAAATTGTACAAAACATTTTCTGTTATCGTTCAGGATATATGTAGAATTGCTGGAAAATATTATGTTATTATTCTGTATTTAACAGACTTCCTCTTATAATTTAGAAATTGTATAAACTTTGTAGAAAATTTGTATACGGATATCCTAGTATCGTTTATGAAATGTATATGTGCAAGTCTTACGACATATAAAAAAAACATTTTTGATTTATTTAAAGTATATTTCGCAAAGTTGCTAAGAGTTGTAAAGAATTGCCTGCTGCCATTATATGCTTTATTGTTTTCAGCTAGTAGTAGTATAAAATACTTATACTAGCATTTCCCAAAGGTTTCATATGTTCATACTTTGTACCCGAGTGTCGAGGAGAACACATTTTAACATCATGTCATAACTTAAGGATTTTCGATTTCTGAACTGCCAATTTTACTGAACCCACTTTTATGTCGTGTTATTGAGACTGATAATAACATTCAACAATTATAAAGCAGTTAAGCTAATTTTGAAAAGAATTTAATAAAACCCTTTAGTTCTCGAAAGAAAGCTCTTTGATATAAAAAAAGGGTTTTTAAAATCGTTTAAAAAAATTTAGAAGTCAAAAGTATTTTTTCGAAGTCGATTAATTTCCCTGTGATTCCATCATCAGATCCTGACTTACACTGATTCTTAGACTTAGCAATGGGACGATCTCGAAAGAAAGCTCTTTGAATTTGAAAAAAAAAAAATTTGAAAAAGAGTTTAAAACCGGCTCACATAAAAATGTAGGCGCCGAACATGTAACCTGGAGATCCTTAAAAAAACCCTGACACAAAATCATCTTTATTGAAATGGTGAAGATTCCTTCAAGAATTAGGAGCCAGGAAAACTAAGTTCATTCATTGTAAATATACACGGAATGATAAGAATATATTGTAACCAGGCTTAAAACTGAAGCTACCGCAGATACCGTCACAGGCAGCAGTTAGTTTGAAATAAAACAGCAGTTTGTAATAAAATATTTGGGTTTTATCACAGTGTGTTTGGTGTGTGTTGCGTTATGGTTAATAGTTTTAAAAAATTAGGCTAGATCAAAGAATGTTGCCATATTATAAATGTTGCCATTCATTTTTTATGTACTAATCAAAGTTTTTAAAAGAATATTTTATTAGATTACATTAATTTATTTTTTATGTAAATATTGCTTAATATGTTTGTTCCATTGTACATAATTATTAAAAAAACCTAATTAAACAATTTGTTTTGGTAATAACATGTAAAATAAGACTTGTTATTTTTTGAAATATAAACTAATAACTGTTAATAGAAAGCAACAATATAATTTCGGCTAGTTGTTTGTCCATTATTTATTATAAGCCTTCAAACGTGTACACAAAGAGTTTTTTGGTGTTTTCTATTATTATTCTTTAAAAAAAATATTTAAAATGAATTTGCTTAAAAATATGGCAACATTCTTATTCAAAATTCAACATTCTTGCTATATTTTAGTAATTTTATTAAATATTTTAAAATGAATTTTTGCATCTGGGAATTTTTTTAGTCGGTAAGTGGGTTGCTTTAGTTTTATACTACGCATGTTGTGTTTTTAAGTAATTACATAATATATTTGTATTAATCAATTTGAGATTTTGTACCTAATTCTTGGTTTATCAAACTCTGTCCGTCTTACTAGCAAACCTGGTATTCAACCCGGTATTATAGTCTTTATAACTGTGGTACAGATTACAATATCTACCTAACTTTATTCATACCTTTTTGTAGTCTTTGTTAATTAATTAGACTATGTATTAGATGTGTACTCGTATATAATGTAAAGATGAAAGTCATATATCTCTTTATTTGTTCTTGACGTCTTTAAAGTTGACCTTTCTGTAATATCAAACTTGAAAAAGATAAATTAAAATCGGACCTGTAAAACATAAAAGAAAATGCGAAGCTTCGTACACGAAGCATTGCATGTGTGAAGAAGCATTTCTCGAATACTTCGTGTTGGTGTCGAGCTCCTTTGAAGAATGTCAGCCAATTGATTAATGATTTCCTACTAAACAGCTTGAAAGAGAAGAAAGTTGGTCTGTTTGTTGTACTTTTACTTTTACAATAGTTTTGAATTGACATAATAAATCCATACCTTTGAAATGCTAACCAATGTAAAATAATAAGAATATGCTTATAATAAAATTTCAAGGAAATTTTACACAAACGTAGCCAAACTAATTTATAAAATTGTAAAATCTAAGGTGCAGTCGATTGCAAATTTCATAAAAAAATATTTACAGTACATATTGAAAATTATTTTCTAAATAATTAAATAATGAACTGACGGAAAAAAAATTATGCCATAAGTTCTAATAATTAAGTTACCTAAAATGTTTATAACTGAGATAATAAACAATACTGTATTTTAAATCTCAATATTTTTTTGTTTTAATTTAGTAAAAGCTTTAATTATTATTTTTTATATTTATTTATTCTTAAATTTATATGAATTTCATGAGTTTTAAATTTACTTCCAGGCATCAAAGAGCAAGAAGTCGAAGAAAGCGGACTTCATTCCTTACCGTGATTCGGTCCTGACGTGGCTTCTTCGTGAAAACCTTGGTGGCAACTCCAAGACTGCCATGATAGCAGCCATATCACCAGCTGACATCAACTACGATGAAACTTTAAGTACCCTCAGGTATTTACGACAATGTCGCCTTTATAGAGAGTTTGTATTTTACAGAGAGACTTTTTTTTATACAAGAGGAGGCATACGAGCAAGTGGGTCACCTGATAGAAAGTGATCACCGCCACCCACGGACATCCGCAACACCAGGAGTATCACAGATGCGTTGCCGACCTTTAAGGAATGAGTATGCTCTTTTCTTGAAGGTTCTTAAGTCTAATTGTTTGGGAATACCGCCCTCGGTAACTGATTCCACACAGGTGTTGTGCGAGGTAAAAAAATGTTTTCGGAATCGCACAGTTGTAGATCACCACGCATCAAGATGATGGGCATAATACTTTAAATTCTGTAGCGAAGTCCGAAGGTGGAAATCCAAAACAACTCCTCAGAACATTCTCCATAATATATGCGGTAGAAAACATTGAGGGACCCAACATCTCTACGTAGCGCCAAGGGATCAAGCCGATGAGTAATTGCCCGGTCATTGACAATTCGCATTGCTCTACGTTGAATGCGGTCAAACGGAAGGAGCTGGTACTGTGGAACCCCTACCCAGAGTTGAGAACAGTACTCCATATGAGGCCGACTTTGCGCTTTATGTAGTTGTAAGCGATGGGTCGGCTTGAAATACTGTCTCGCTTTTTACATTTCCGAAGAATGAAAATATAGATTAATAAGTGCAAAGGCAAAAGGTAATGCCGGATGTCTCAGCGAGGGTACACATTTCTGTAATAATTTCTGTAATGTTTAGGTAAAAAAAGAAAGTTACTAAAATAGAAATAAAATATATTTTTAGTATAAACGAAAATATCATCAAAGAAAACTTAAACAGCTAATATAAAAGTACAATATTATATTTCTACCATTGCCAATAACAATTTTAATAAAATGGAATAGTTAGTCTGCTCTACATTAATATCTCTGTAATAGTACGTCTGTTGTACGAATGTGTTAGTGTTAATAGTAGGTATTTAATAAAGGATTAATTATTCAAATTGTTGCCTTCCAAAGATACGCTGATCGCGCCAAACAAATCGTCTGCAAGGCTGTCGTCAACGAGGACGCCAACGCCAAACTCATTCGTGAACTCAAAGAAGAAATACTCAAACTGCGAGAACTACTCAAAGCGGAAGGCATCGACGTTCAAGAGGGTAACTATACGATTTCGTATTACATACAGTAACCCTAGCATGAAGTTTTCGCTTCAATTAGACAGCTTTTCTAAAACGCGCGATCTGTCAAGGTAACGTTTATGATATCACAGAAATTGTCAAAAATTGGTAAAAATGTTTAAAAATGGTTTCGAATAAATCCGAAGAGACCAGCTTATGCGAATATCTTTTGAGTGAACGAGTTGGAACTATATGTTAGAAACTTCAGTTTGGTTGATGGTATTTGAGACTTAACGCGCGTTAAAGTAACGTTAACGTTGACTTGTCGACTCGGAAGCGCGAAATCTTCATGCTAGTGGTACTGAAAGGCTTTACCGTCATGTGACTGGTTAGAACGTGCTGTGTTTGTATAGTGTGTGGACGAATCGCTAGACGAAGTAACGCCACAAATAACAAACGATACTAAAATGTATTTTTGTTTTCAAACGAAGGACCCGATGGTAGAGTCGTTTATGAAAAGAAAGAACAGACCAGTAAGTAAATTGAAAGAGGCTTGCATCGCATATGTACACACACCTGTACGCTTTGCCTCCATTGTTGCCAGTTCAAAAATATAAGAAAATCTGGCAGCACGACACTCGAAAAGCACCCTTATCCAGCTTGTGGCGTTGTAGGCGTAAATTTAGCGTGTTAAACCATTTTACGAGTTCTATATATTATATACTGGTGCGTTAATACATATATATTTGCTTCAATTATTATATTGGTGTTGGTAATATATATCTCGATAGGTTGGCACGTGTATGTATTTTGTATGATGTGATTTATAACACCTACATATCATAATGTGTATGGATAAATTAATAAATGTTAACTGAGCATTTTAAAGTTAAACTTTTCGTTTTAAGCCAGATAATTTATAACTAAATTATGTATATACATAATTTCCATAAAATAATCCAAACAATCTATAAATATCCAAGTGTTGCTTGAAGCTTCAAAATTTTGACTAAATACAAAAAGTATATATAAAGTAATAAGTACACATGGGAATTAAAATTAATGTTAAATTTAAATATAAAATTTTATACTTGCTCAGGTATCCCAACGCTTTATCTCATATAATGACAGTTTTTGGCTTTTTCATGTTCCGACACGGAGGATATGGTATCCGGTAGACTTGAACATTAGGATTAATATCGCGCAAACATGTCATTGAGGCACGTTTAACATGTGGTGTATATTGGCCACGGTTGTCTTGTCAGGAGATGTCGTATTCAGTCTTTTACTATATAAATAACAATATTGTTTTGTAAAAAAATAAATTAAATTTATTAAATACTGTTTAAAATGCTCAGTTATTTAATTTTAAAACTTTACCGTTCGCGGCAATTATACGTAAAATTGAGTTGGTAAACATAAACTTTTCAAACGTTAATAAGTGTTTTTTATTCAAATTAGATATTCGGTCGCGAACGGATTTTTTATTATTCATGTTTGCGAACAAGCTTTCTGGCCTTTGCATGGACCTCTTTGTGTCGGTTTAGCTTTTAGTATTTTATAAAATTGATTCTCCAATATTTTAAATATTTATTTTTACATATTATATTGAATTTTACAGGGGTAATAGAAATGTTGTCTTAAAATTATAATTGAAGTAATATTCAATTATGTGTACATATATTTGAAACTAATGAATTAAATACGGGTTCAACTGCACTTTAAACGGTGAAGGGTACAAAACTCTGTATTATATTTTGTGAGAATCGTCTTTTGAAACAAAACCATTGAACATGAATTATTTTATCTGGGTTTTTTAATGGAAATATTTCTATTTTTATCAATATTTCGTAAGTAATAATTAGATTAGAAATATTCACACATTAATCTAACCCAAAGTTAGCTTCTGTTATGTGTGTGCTACTATTATAGAGAAACTATACTGAGACATATAAATAGGTAAATAAATAACTATGTAAGTTAATAAATACCTAGACCTAGACATCTATGTTCATTAATCGCTTCCTGTCGGGAGTCGAACTCGAGTATCGTGTTTACGCTAACCAGTAGACCAACGAGGCGATCTGTTTAATGTCTTAATATTGCCTATTTATTATCTTTCATTCTTTATGAAAGTTATTTATTTCTAAGTGATTTTTTAAGTGGTCTGTAAGTGGACATTGAAACTTTTTATCGTAATATTAAATTATGTATACCAATTCAATAAAGCTGAATATTTTATTGGTATTAGAATGCTTTAAGTACTGGTCGACTTTATTTTCTTATTCCACTACTCAAAAGTGATGAATTTCACCACAAAAGATTGTTCTCACAAAATGTATTTATGTAATGGGTTAGGTATTATTTATAATATGCTTTTTAAATTATTTGATTCGTAAATAACGTTGTATTATGTATTAGAATTTTGACCACAATAAATTACTGAACGAGCCTTTCTTATTCAAATGGCGGAAAAGTAACAATAAATATTATTTGGTAATTTAAAAAAAGTGATAGCAAAATAATTTTACTAGCGAACAAGAGAAAGAGACCAAGATTGTACAGATAGGTGTGTAGTTGATAATATTCGAATTATACATTTTCCATCTTACAACAAAAAAAAAACACTCATTGAACTCACGTTTTATTAAACACTGAATAAAATTGGATTTTCAACTAATGACATGCTGCCACATCGTCCACGTGTTAATGGTTGGATGTCTATTTTAGATAGTGGTTAGTTAAACAGGTGTTTGTTTTTTTTAATGTTGTAAAGCGGTAGTGTTTAATGTATTTTAATTTTAATTTGTGAAATTTTCTAAGCATATTTTCGTAATAAAAACAATGTGCGACACGTTACTGAAACACAATAGTTTATTTTAATATAAAATAAAAAGTCTTAATATAAATTTGTGACTAATTAGTTAATAAAATAACGCGTTTTTTCTTGGTGTCTCATAGACAAAATATTAGTTTATTTTGGGCTTGTTCAGTAGTTTACTTTGGTCGAAATTTAACTGGTGTTATAAAAAAAGTTTTTATGAAACAGGAGAGGAAAACACATCTCCAAGGAAAAAGAATGAGTCGGAAGTGCTATCGCCTAAACTCTCCCGGGCCGCGACGACCATTGCAGAGGAGGCGGTCGATCAGCTACAGGCATCTGAGAAACTTATTGCTGGTGAGTTTTGAACAGACTTTCAAAAAAAGAAGTGGTCCGAAATTTGACTGTATGTATTTTCAAGTATGCCTCAGAACTTTTTTTAATGAATGAACCAATTATGATGATTCTTTTTTGTTTGAAATCAAAAGCGTTTCGGTTTGTCATATTTATATTTAAGCAAGGGATTTGTCATATTTTTTATTTATTTATAGTGTATCAAAATTCGAGATGGTTTCGAGTTATACGTATAATAATGAGTTCTTTTGCTTATTTTATATAACATTGAAATAAAAGTATTAATTGCAGTTTTAATGTGGTTAAATAATTTGGAGAATTTATGTTTACTTGGTAGAAAGGCAAAGGTTATATTGTAAGAGTGAATTTTTGCTAATAATATAAGGGCTATTATTAACAGCGTCTAATGTTGTTCAGCTTAGACTAATTATATTATTGGTCTCTAACAATACCTATTGTTAGATTCGTTATAATAGTACATACATATATGGCCTTTATTAAATAACTTCTACCAACTTGACGGATAAAATTATTGAGCTATTTAGATTCGCTTAGTAATTTAAGTATCATTAGACACATGACATAAAAAATAAAGATGGCGGCCATGAGATGCCTATTTTTACCTATTTTTATAAAAAAAAGTATGATATGTACTAAACAACCTTGGGGCGAAGGCACTGTAAGGTTCTTTAGCACAGATCACTCTGAAGAATTGTTATAATATTCTAGTTGTTAATACACAAAGCATATTCATTTCTTTATGCAAATGAAAGAGCTTATCAATATTAATTTAAATTTTACTATCGTAATAATGTTATATTTTGGGCAGTTTAAATAATGACTTTATTACATGAGCAATATTTACAGAGCTCAATGAAACTTGGGAGGAGAAACTCAAACGCACAGAGCAGATTCGCGTCCAACGCGAGGCGGTGTTCGCTGAGATGGGGCTCGCGGTGAAGGAGGGCATCACAGTGGGGGTCTACTCGCCGAAGAAAACCCCACACTTGGTCAACCTCAACGAGGATCCCAACCTATCGGAATGTCTCATTTATTACATCAAAGATGGTGAGTTGTTTACGAATAAACGAATTTTTGTTGCATACTATTTTTTGTAAATTTTGCTCGTGATTGGTTATGTGCCCGGTTGGCGATAGGCTTGCCACCTACCGCATTGTGGGACTTAGTGTCTTCGGCTAGTCGTGGGTGCCCTGGTTGTGCGTCTGCCTACCTCTTTGGGGATATAGGCTTGAAGATACTATTTTTTTATAGTAGGTATATGTTGTATTTGTTTACGACAGCAAGTTCAATATATTATACGAAGACTAAAACTAACGTATATTAATAACCTATCTGCAGATAAAGCCTCCCAGAGTTTTATGGATCTCATTCGATCATCAATATATTTAATTCATAAAAAAAAACAATATACCGACAGCGTTTGATGCTTTTTAAGTAATCATTAATTTCAGTTTTGACAAAAGTTAAAATTAATTGAATAATGTCTAACTTAAGTATAGAATACATGACATCTGCCCTTATCAGAACCGAACCCGAATTTCATTGCTAGTAGTCGTATAGTATTAAGTGCTAACCACTCGACCAACGAATTCATAGAATAATATATATATTTTTTTATGATATAGGAAGGCAAACAAGCAGACGTATTTCCTGATAGTAAGAAATTTTCGCCGCCTAGAAACACCAAAGGTGGTAATGGTGCATTGCCAACCTGATGTTAGGCCTCGAGCAAAAGTAAATTTACCGGCTACCTTACCCTCCGAACCGAAACACGTCATGACGTTATGGCGGCAGGAATAGGTAAGGCGGTGGTACCAATCCGGGCGAGTTGTTGCGAAACTCTACCACCTAGTCAGATGTCACGGTGTTAGTGACGGTAAGCCTATGCTCGCCTTTTACGAGCTGCCTGGCAAGGAAGGCAGATGGTCTATTCTGCAAAGGGGCCCGGACCAACACGGGGAATTACTGTAATTTCACACCTCCGATGAGTAGTAGGGTTACTTTTGAAACTCGATTCATGCAATATTGGAAATTTTAATCGAGTGTGTCATATTAGATACTCTTAAACAAATAACTGGCTAATTATTAACATTTAATTAAAAGTAGACATTAAATTATATTATCGGATTCGTTGAATTTATTTGTAACTGCATGTTATTAATCTGAAAATACTGTGTTCACAAGTACCTAAAATGACATATATGATTCGAATTTCCAGTTCGCACGACATCGAGATTCAAGAGTATTTTACAGATTGGATGAGATTATAAATATATCTTGATCATAAAAGAACTGTA
>NJDC01003128.1:55864-67523 GCA_002245475.1 Calephelis virginiensis
TCATGCAATATTGGAAATTTTAATCGAGTATGTCATATTAGGTACTCTTGAACAAATTACTGGTTAATTATTAACATTTAATTAATAGTAGACATTAAATTATATGTAACTGCATGTTATAAATCTGGTGTTCACAAGTACCTAAAATGACATATATGATTCGAATTTCCAGTTCGCACGACATCGAGATTCAAGAGTATTTTACAGATTGGATAAGATAATAAATATATCTTGATCATAAAAGAACTGTATCTGTACGTTGAAGATATGACATGAAACCCTAGGGTCGATTATAGGCACTCCTTTAAATAGTTTTATTTTCAAAAATTCTTATCTATTTGTTACTGTATCACAAGTTGGGTAAGCTATTCCAAAGCGAGGTTTTGAGTCAAAAAGCTAGACTCGCTTTGCATAATTCTGTGCTTATCCCAACGTTATTGTATGGTAGCAAGAGTTAGGTATGTCAAAAAGAGCATGATAGTAGGATAAATGCGATCGAAATGAGAGCGCTAAGGAAAATCTGTGGTATAACGCTCACTGACCGCATTCGTAACAGTGAGATCCGAGAAAGAGTGGGATTGAAAGAAAGTATTGGTGTTAAAATGCGAAAGGGCATGCTCCGCTGGTTCAGTCATGTGGAAAGAATGAGAGACGAAAGATTGACAAAGCAAATATACAATGCGAATGTAGAATGGATGTAGGTACCCGGGGAGATAAATCAAGGTTGACATTCCACGATCAGATCAATCGGATATTATCTGAAGGTGGTGTCAAGAGTCTCCGAAACCGGCGTGTTTGTATGAAAAGGGTAATGTATGTGAAGGAAGCTAGACAGGTTTGTCAGGATCGTGAGGTCTGGCACTCGATACCTCTCTGTCTACTCCGTAAGGGACTTGGCGTGACGATATGTATGTATGCACTGTATCACGAGAAAAAATAGACCAATATTGATCATATATTAGGTCATATTTTTATTAAAAATGTAGGATTTCAACATTAATTCATGTTTGATCGAATTTAAGATTGTAAGAGCGGACAATGCGGATAAATCTTTGGTGGAAGACATAATCTAATAATTTAAAGCACATACAAAGTCGCAGGTCTTAGCTGATGAATTATATAAATAGCTGCCTTTTCTTGAGTATTAGTTACATATGATTGATCATGCGACATTGTTTTCGCGTGATTTTATTACAGTTCTCTTTGAATACAATTTTAAATTGAGATATTTATCTTAATGTGTTTTATATGAGTTCTTTTTGTTTGTGCCATGTGTTCGGGTTGTTTTTTTGTAACCTATACCAAAAAGAGTTGACAACCTCATCAATTCGTTTGTTACGCAATTACTCGACCAATAATGAACCGATTTTGATGATTATTTTTTGAAAAGCTTGTTCGTGATTGGTATGTATGGTCCCATTTTATTAATTTTATCAAAATACGACTAGTAGTTTGAGATAAATATGGCTTTAAATTACTTCATTAAGTGTAATTTAAAACTACTACAATGTTAGAATTATTAGGTATCATTAAAAAAAAATGATTAAATTTCGACGTGGTAATGAAATATTTGCAAGTCGGTTTTTTTGCAGTTTTACTGCCCTTAAATTATTAGAGAAGTAAGTCGAATCATATCTTTGAAGTTTTTTGTATTAAAATTTTGAAATTACAATTACTTGTACCTAAGTCTTTATAATTTGTGATTACAATTACCCATATTATTATTTTTCATATGCTGTTTATTTATCATATTTATTGAAAAAAGTTCTTTTGTTTCTATTTTAATTGTGTTCAGAAGTAAGCCTACGCCCGCAGTTTTGCTCGCGCTTTATTCGATGCTGTTATCATTCACAACCGATCATGATAAAATATGTCTTCTCTTTTCTATGTTAATTCTATCATTCAATTAGTGTTGATTGGGCTTTTTGTTACTATCCGTCCTGTTTGCATTCGAATCTTATAAAAATATATCTCCACAGGAGTGACACGTTTGGGGACAGCAGAGGCGAACGTCCCGCAGGACATCCAGCTATCGGGTTCGCATATCCTGAGCGAGCACTGCATCTTTGAAAACACGGACGGCGTCATCTGTCTCATTCCACACCGCGGGGCGCTGGTTTACGTTAACGGACGAGAGGTACAGTTTTATTTTTGTTTTTAATTTAATTGATTTACAGTCATACCTGTTTCTGTGGAACGCCTTATGACGTCTGATAAAAGGTCAAATTCCAATGGCACGTCTATTTTGCTCCCCGATAGATATTTAGGTTATAATAAATATAATAGTCGCTAAATTTTGTATGGGATACTAGTGCTCCTCAATAGTACAAATAGTTACTAACTGTCTTTCCTCTCTGTCACTCATCACATTTTGTTCACAGCCACGTTCCAACAGTGTATGGTAATAAGGCTAACTTATAGTAAATTTTTGGAAAATTATTAAAATCGTAACACATTTATTGGAATTAGCAGGGTTAGATTAATGTTCTATATCGCCTTTGTGGTCTAGCAGTCCGGGTGTTGGACTTGTCTGCATGAGGTCCTGGGTTCGAATCCCGGGTCGGCCAAGATAAAGAAAATTGGAAAAATCCAATTTTCTAATTTAAAAAAAATTTGGTCGGGATTGGAAATGTGCCCAGTTGGCTATAGGCTTGCCACCTATCACATACGTCAGTATTAGAGCGCAACATAACTTTTGCCCCTACAAATATTTAGAGTTCTGTCGGCAAGCCTCCAGTCTTGTTTATTTCTGTCGATATTATATTAACTATATTCAAACTATCTGTAGTTCGTATGGCGTCATTTAACTGGCTCTGTGCTGCTGTGATCGTTTATTTCCTGGTCCGTGGAGTATAACTAAACGCCTTCTATGTTTGTATATTGCAAACTTATCTCTTCTATCTAGAATAACTGTTTGCATCAAAATACTAAAATCTGAGGTGATCGGCTCACTGATTCTTAAAGCACTTAAAACATCAATTGCTGCCACACATTATATTTTCAATCAGCTCACAAAGTGTGAATAAATCTAGAGCCCAAAGGCTTAATCACTCATCTTGAGCTCGAGAAGCTTGCAACTTAATTAATTAAAAAAATAAACTTATTTAGAATACTTAAAATATTGGAATTTAAGTTTTCACTTTTCACTGACAAAATATCAACCGAAATAACTTGACTTGTAATAAACTATTGCGTTGACGTAGTCGAATATCATAAACGCCAATTTTTACGTAAAAAGGCCGAAACACTCGCAAAATAGCCGTAATACGTCAACAAAATTGTCACGTTTACAACGAGTTTAGCGTTTTCCCCATAACACCACTTGCCTACCTCTTCGGGGATATGGGCGTGAAGATACTTATATCAAATCTATTATTTTTAGGTGACAGAACCAATAATATTGAAAACTGGTTCTCGAGTGATTCTCGGCAAGAACCACGTGTTCCGATTCACCCACCCGGGCCAGCCTCGCGAGGAAATCCCCTCCAACAACAAGGAAGACAACAACAATGATGAAACTGTGGGAACCACCGTGGAAGGTGAATATTACTTCTTTTATTGGAAATCATTGTTCTATTAAAGACAATATCTTTGATTGAAACAAATTTTTGGAAAGGCCGTCCCTAAGTGTCATGGTCAAAAATATAGACAAACTAAACGGACACACACCAACGCCTACTTAAATTGAGATATAGTGCAAAAAAGAGATTTAAAATTTAGAGACTGAAAAGTCCTGTTATTGTCAGTTTTTCTCGAAACTAAAAATGTGTTATAACTTTTTACGTTACGTACCTTAAGTGTTCTTGCCTTCATAACGTCAGTGTTTACCTTTGCAATGTACCGTGCTGAAGGGTTTTGTAGTCGACAGACATGCGAACGTGCTTAAAAGCTGGTCTTAAGATAGCGAGCACCAATAACCTCTATAGGCAACGGTTTTTTCATACTCCCAGAATAGATGATTCTTAGCCATCTTATGACATGACCAAGTTTTTTTTATTACCTCTTCATCATTACATAAGAAAGATAACAAAAAAAATACAAAAAGAATGTATTGTTTTATCCAATTTTCTAACAAAAAATGTTGCTCGGGAATGGACATGTACCCGGTTCGCGATAGGCTTGCCACCTATCACATTGTGGGACTTAATGTCTTTAGCTAGTCGTGGGTGGCCTGGTTATGCTTCTGCCTATTCCTTTTGGGAAATGGGCGTGAAGATATTAGTTCTGAAGTCTTCTCCGAAGAATATGGGCGAATCGCCTTCCAATAATATGAAATAATGTTAAACGTACTTTGTTTTTCAGCTCCGAGCTTCACAGAGACTGTTGACTGGGACTTCGCTCAGTGCGAGTTGTTGGAGAAGCAGGGCATAGATTTGAAAGCGGAGATGCAAAAGCGTCTTGTGACTCTAGAAGAACAATTCCGCAGAGAGAAGGAACAAGCGGATCAACAGTTTGAAGAACAGAGAAAGGTTAGTTCACGCTTATGAGCTTCGTAACATAACACTCACGTAACGTAACTTCACTTGACGTTCTTCGTAACGTAATAGTATCTGTATATTCATACTTGATGCCAAAACTTTGGACCCCTTTTTACAAAAATTGCGCGGACGCAGAACCATAAAATTTGGCACACTTATGCTTTATGAATTTCTGAAATTCCGTCCTTAGTGGGTCCCGTCTTAATAAAACGATCCTGCTCACCAAATATCATGGCTGTAACTCTAACAGTTTTTGCTCGGCAATGAGGAATCAGTCAGTTAGGACATGCTACCCTCAGAAAATCCCGTAATTTTAATGTATATATAATTTTAAATATACTTAATACTTATAAGATATTTATTTTCAGAACTACGAAGCTCGTATCGACGCTTTGCAAAG
This sequence comes from Calephelis virginiensis, assembly GCA_002245475.1. NCBI lineage: Eukaryota > Metazoa > Arthropoda > Insecta > Lepidoptera > Riodinidae > Calephelis > Calephelis virginiensis. The sequence continues at coordinate 60,743 of NJDC01003128.1, forward strand.
GCAAGTTGAGGAACAGAGTGTCACCATGTCTATGTACAGCTCCTACACACCTGAGGACTTCCACAATGACGAAGACATATTTGGTAAGTTGTTAAGAGTTAAAATATAATGCCTATTTTTTTCAAAACCCACGATTAATTAAACCAAAATGTAAAGAATGTACAAAACTTTGATTTAATAATTAATTACTGGTTGTGTAGCCGCGTATTGATTAGAGTAGTTACTTCAGAGAGCAACTTTGACAACAGCAACATATATATTATATATAAATTTTCATCCCTCATTATACTTCCTCGGGGGTTGGTTTTTAAAAAGCAGTAGCTTATGTTTAAACTCGAGTGTTTAAAATTATGCATATTCAATTTCAATAAAATCGGTCCCACGGTTTGGCAGTGACGGAGTAACTGATAGATAAACGGGCAGACTTACGCATTGTATGTATTCACGTTTTACAGAGATTTTTTTTATGATATTGAAAGGCAAATAAGCAGACGGTAATGGTACGTTGCCAACCTGAAGCCAAGATGTTAGGCCTCGCGCAACAGTAAGTTTACCGGCTACCTTACATTTCGAATCGAAAGACGGAAGACGTTAACGGCAAGCGCTGACGTTATGGCGGCAAGAATAGGTAAAGCGGTGGTAGTAATCCGGGCGAGTCGCTGCAAAACTCGACCACCTAATCAAAATGTCACGGTATTAGTGACGGTAAGCCTATGCTCGCCTTATACTTTTTTGCCTTTGTAGCTATTACGAATGTAAGCAAAAAAGGAATTAATATATTTAATGTCAGTAGCTAAAATTGACAGAGAAATGTCAGCAAGAGAAAAATATTTGCCTTAAAGAGTGTAAAACTTACCACCTAGTTTGATTACACTAATACAATAATCCACCATTCTTTTAGTGGTAATAGGGTCGTCCCATCTCAGTAATAGAATTCTTCAATACTATAGTTTCTTACATAAAATAGTATGTAATGTGTTTCGGCATGTTCAGTGAACCCGCTGTTCGAGACGGAGTGCTGGTCGGCCCGCGAGGTGGGGCTGGCGGCCTGGGCCTTCCGCAAGTGGAAGTACCACCAGTTCACCTCGCTGCGGGACGACCTTTGGGGGAACGCAATCTTCTTGAAGGTATCTATCGCCGAGTACACTTTTATTTCACCATTTATTTTACATTAACAGGTGTTAAAATTATGTTTATTAAAGCGCCATCTATCGACTATATTTTTCTCCGAGATCTAAAGTTTTTTTTTTAATTATAAGGGTCTTTTTAATATTACTTAAACTATTACAATACGGAAGCTATTATCGCATTGAATAAATTTCATATAATGAAGAACATAGCATTCATGCTAATTAGATTTTTGATAAGACTTTTGCTATGTTAGTAGTTAAACCTTAAAATATAAAGATAATTGGCTAACGTTTTTTGTGTAATCATACAACAACATACTCTCATAGGAAAAAATGTAGTTTAAAACGTTTCATTAAACTGTTTAGTTTTTTGAAATACTTATATTTGCAGATCTTTTAATTACCTATATTTTTATATGTAAGATATAAGCGAATAAGCGCACGGCTCTCCTGATGGTAAGAGAGAACTTTTGCCAATAGACATTATAGATATGGGTGCGTCGCTGACCTGTGGCTGGGATGTGAAATTAGTTGTGTAAGTCCGACTGGTTACCCTATTCTCCACATCAGAATACTAGTCATTACCAAGAATACCAAATAGGTAAGGCGGTTTATATCTCTCGGTCAAGTTGCTGCACAGCACTTTACTACTAGTGTTTTAGTTGGTAATGACCTAAACCAATGCTCGCCTTTTACAAGTTGCCTGGGAAAGTGGTAGTCTATTCTATTCAGCAAATGATCCCGAGCATGCACGTATAGAATGGCAATGTGACGTATGAGGGAATGTGACAGGAGGCGAACGCGATCTCGGTGGAGCTCCGCAAGAAGGTCCAGTTCCAGTTCACGCTGCTGACGGACACGCCGTACTCCCCGCTGGGGGGCGAGCTGGCTCCGCGCGAGGACGCCGACGACGAGTTCCGGCCCAGCGCGCCCACGCTCGTCGCCGTCGAGGTCACCGACACCAAGAACGGCGCCACGCACTACTGGACCTTGGAGAAGTTACGGTAACTCACCTTCATCACCACATCTTACCACTGCCTTCAAAAACTGCACAATTTTTTAATAGCGAACATTTTTCACGGCGATGCTGACAGTGTGTTTTTGTATTAAAAATTTGTGGAAACTTGAATATTTTTATTAATCAGAAACTGTAATGCGCACTCCTCTGTCTGACTCAGTCCATGACTCAATCAATTTTGTATTGAATTAAGAAAATACCAATAGTAACTTATTTCAGCTTGTTGTATTTCTATAAAATAATTTAAACTTATGTTAAAGGTAAATGCTAACCTAACGTAATGTAAATCTGTTTGCAACAATAAAGTTTAAGTATTATTATTTTCAATACGATTGACTTTCCATTCCGGCCTCAAGACAGCGACGCACGCAAAACCTAGGCCACGGTTATCTCTTACCATTAAGAGAATCGTGTGATTATTCGTTAACTTAAAAAATTATGAAATTTTAACAAAAATGCTTCTCTTACTTTTCTGTACAAAATAATTATATATTTTTTTCTTAAAAAATGTTATATTAAAATTAAGAACTCAGGCACAGCATTGGAGACCGCATTATTATGTTTGACTGGTTTTGTTTGTCTAACAGATAGGTTTTGATTAGTTTGGAATTTGAAAGTTTGATTTTGGAAATAATAATTTATCCTATAATAGTATAATTATTCCTGTGTAATGTTACTATTTTTAAAATAGTTTGTTTAAATATTTATTGCTTAATAAAAATCTAGCCGGTGTGTATTATACCAAAGACAATATAACATTATTCGCTCGTTTCTTGTTTTATCATTATGTAAGACGTAAAGATAAATTATTACTTCCAAAATATTAGTATATATAGATTAGAGAGTTTCTTACATGAAAGGAACATAATTTATTAATTCAATAATTTGTAGTTTAAAAAAGTAGGTAAGGTAGTGCATATTATCTTTTAAGTCCATTAATGTATGATTTAAGTATATTATATAAATATCTAAATTGTTCTCCTTTATAAGATAATTTTTAAAAATGCGTTTGTTTATTCATACTTTTTTATTTTTTTTTAATATGGTTCTCGTTTTTTATTTATTTATTATTTATTATTTAAGTCATGATGAATGACTTTGCTATCGCATAAAATATTCACAGCATAAAATTATTCGTTAAGTTTTTTTTATTTTTTTATTAATCGAAATAATATTTACGGGTAAGTACATATTTTTCTGCTTATTTTATATTAAATATGTCTAGTTCGTATTTTATCATAAGTGCTTCTTTTATTTTGCTGCTTCATCTATTTATTTTTAATTATGTATTAATCATATTCTCAAAGGACCAAATAATTTATGAAGGAATATAATGATGGAATAGTTTTTTTTATTCGAGTGTAGATTCATACTATATGTGAAATAGTCTAGGTAGTAGGAGATGGACTACGTAACGTAGGAGGTTAGGTTTAGCAAGACGGATTGTTGTCCGTAGCCACCGGTTGGAGCTCATGCGTCAGATATACAACATGAACGAGAGCGCGTACGCGGAGGAGGAGGAGCCGAGCGAAGTGGCGGCGCCCCTCCCCGACCCCGCGCTCCTCCAATGTATCTCCACGTGTGCGCACAATACTCGCCTCTCGCTTGCCAACTTGCTACCCTCCAGGTTGGTTCCTGAGGGAGAAACAATACAGAACTGAGGCTAATTGGAACAAACGATTGGACACAAATAATATAACATACAATCAGGATTCACTTTGCGATATTGCATAATTTTTAGACGAAATTAAAATGTTAAGTGTCAGTTTCTACTGTATAAATTTTACTGTACGAATTTACTGTATAAATTGTAGGTTTTAATGACAAGCGAAAGTTACAATTTTTATTTAAATATTAGTGTTATTTTTTAATTTCATCTATAAATTATGTCGTAAATTGTAAAATTTCTAAACGCAAAGTTTTCGAACGCAAACGTTCATAGGGTGCAATTTTCTCTGTTTTGTTTCTGCCAAGAATGTAATGAGAAAATTCAGTAGATCTAAAGAGCTTGGTTAGTTTAAATTTCACGCTTAGCTTTGTTGTCCAAAGTTTAACATGAGAAGTATGTCTTGCATTACAGTATACGTAATTTGCTTTGTGTAATATGTTCCTATCAATATGTCAATGCGTAAATGATATTCCTTAACAAAAAATCCTTGTCGCTAATGCAGTATTTGTCGTTAACAAATTCATTCGTTGTCGATGTACCAATTTCTACTGTATTTATTATGTTTTACTGTATTTTTTTAAAGTAAAGGCAGGCAAATTGTTTAATAAAATATCGACTTACAATAATTTTTATTAATATTTTGACAACTTTATTTATTTATTTGAGATTTATTATTTGTGTAGGACATGTTCGTCTGATAGTGCCATAAGTCTTATTATACTAAAAATTGTAGTGGGATAAATTGATACTCTCCTAAACTGCGTATTCTTTTTGCAATTAAAATAATATTTACTTGGGTCGTATTTTAAGTAAAAAAAGTTTACTGAAATACATATAAGTTTTAACATCATAAATACGAATAGATACATTTATCATTATTTGAAATATGTTTGGTATTAAAATTAGATCAACAAGGCCCTTTGCTGTGATACCTTATTAAAATAATTTATTGTGTCGACGGGAAAAGTCATTTTTATTGCACTCATAATAATATCGCAATTATTACCTAGACTGTATAAACATAATACTGTTCCACGTCAGTATGAGTATGCGTTTTTGAAAAGGTTTATATCGTTATCGCGTGTGCGTTTACACGATCAAATGAATGGAGTTTTTGTCAGCGCCTCTAGCGGATCGATGGAACAACTAAATCAGGGGTTTTTAAATTTTGATAGGCACCTGTTTAGATTATAGAAAACTGGACCGTTGCGGACCCCTAGTTCTCACATCATAGACCTCTTAGCGGTCCATTGACTTCAAAAAACCCCGAACTAAACTCCACACATTTGAGTCTTCTAAGCGCAAACGTGGCAGTAAAGTAAATTCTTATGGAAACTTACTGTCTATATATTATCCATAAGAAGAGTAAAGTCTGCTTGCTTGCTGTCCTCCATAACTATGTTATATGTTAAAAGGGAAATTGTATGTGATAAAATGAAACTCATAAAAAACTGCATCTGAATGTGATACTATATTGGTGTTTTGAGTGTTATTAGTGTCGATATTATATGTTGTATGTAAGTTCATATTTTGCTTATGCTTTGCAGCGTTGCATGTAAATGATCTTAGACTAAATAAAGAGTAAATACTTACAGAAATACTTTAAACTTTTAGTATAATTACACTTTAAATGCCTAAATGATATAAAACAATGAAATGAAATTGATGTGTTTGTTGTTCGAATGCGTGTTATTTTTAATAAATAAAAAATGTGGTATTTTTGCTGACCTAACTTATTTTAGGTGCATGCTATCTTTTTTCAATGAAACAAAAAGAAAAGAGATGGAACGTTTTAGACGTTTCAGATTATTCTGAATATATCAACTTGGGGCTTTTTCGACCAATATTAATAACTTCCCTACTGATGAAGATAGGCCTTCTAGAGTTTTGTTGCTAGGTGTTTTGTTATTTATTGAAAAATAACAGCGGTTACCTGGCAACTGATCTAAAGTAGTGCAATCTCCTATCTTAGATAGTTTATTTATATTGGTCGTTATTCAATAAAAGAATATATCAAAAGTCTAGAAATACCATGTACAATATATTACAATCTGACAGCACTAAACGTGTCTAGTCTCTTTCTATTACTATCTTTGAAAGATGATAGTGATATCTTAAAATTAGTTTAGTGGTCGCGCAACAAAATTACCACCAATACCTGCGACATAAAATATAGCTTATGGTTATAAACGTTAATAGCAAAATAAAATATTCGTATGAGTTAAAAAGTTACGCATTTAAAAACACCGTATTTAACACTTAACGTTTTACTTTTTATTTGATCTGAGGTACTTAAATGGACATATATTATTAAATATGTTAATAAATGCAACTAATTAGATATATTTTTGGCAGACAACGATTGGAATTGATGCGAGAGATGTACCACAACGAGGCGGAGTTGTCTCCGACGTCGCCCGATCACAACATCGAGTCGGTCACCGGTGGTGATCCGTTCTATGATAGATTCCCGTGGTTCCGTCTAGTTGGACGGTAAGTGGATTTTGTTTATGTGTACTATTAATCGATACAAACATTTCCAAATGAGCTGTACCTAAATTTATATACGGACTTTTATTAAGCGATTTGTAGTAGTAGAGGTAGTCGGTTTTTTTTCTTTTTCTTTCTTTAGGTTTTGGCAATCTCGTTAGTATTTTGCCATTAGTCAAGTAGAAATTTGTACCAAATTTTATATCAATTATAATAAGTCATCAGTCAGTAAGTCATGTCAGGCTCTTGGGTAAAGCGGTGGCCTTTTTACACAAGCTCATGTATTTGGCGGCAACGAAGAAATATACGATACGCTAATTTCTTCATGATTATTTCATTTGTGCACTTTCACTGAACAAAATTGTACAAAATGCCACCAAAATTGACTGATTTCAGTCAATATTAACACGAAATTCAATAATTATGAAAAAACTTCGACCATCTTTTTCTCTCAATGGCGCCAAAACTCAGGTA
>NJDC01003129.1:0-18783 GCA_002245475.1 Calephelis virginiensis
CATGGGTAATTAGTTAGCTAGTGACCTCATCTACACCCCCTTAACGGGATCGGGATACATTTCCAATAAACCTGTATATTTGTAATACAAGTACATTTTAATCAATAAAATCCACTGGTAATCGATTACGGATGATAACCTACCTGCTATCTATGATTTGAGTTATTTGTAGATAGGTAGGAAGACAAACCGATGATGTAGGGTTTTTGTAATATTTTATCTTAGGTACATCATATTTTGTCTTATGTTTTTTATTGTCTGTACTATAGCGGCCAGAATTAACTTCATGAGGTCCAGGGTTCATTTCTGGGTCGGACAACAAAAACAAAAGATTTTTTTTTCAATTTTCGGTTGGCGATAGGCTTGCCACCTATTACACTGAGTCGTGGGTATCCTAGTTGTGTGTCTGCCTACTTCTTCGGGAAGATACTTTTTTACATATTTAACTGTTACTTATATAAATGAAAAAAATATGTTAAAATACTGTGGTGGTGCTGAGCCCTTACAAGTGTATAGACGGACTATAAACTGTCCTACAGGCTACAAAGCAGCTCATAACAGGCGATCATCGAATCGTTTTCCTAATCACAGTGACTAAGATTAAGTGGTAGAGTTTTGCAACGAATCGTCCGGTTTGGTTTCATCGCCTCACTAGTTTCTACCATCAGAACGTCAGTGCTCGCAACTGTTGTGTTCCTGTCTGAAGGGGGGTGGTCTTCTACTTCCTCCTCCTCTTAAGTTACCACAAGAAGCAATTTACCTCAGCTTCAAATTGGTAACGAACAAATATCACCTTTGGTGTTTCAGCATTGCAGTACCTGAATTACAAATGTAGGTACTTAATGTTGTTTTAGTTATGAACCCTTATGAACTTGCACAGCCTTTGCTAATTTTCTAAAATATTGAAACTTCATTGCAAAATATTTATTATTTTTAACATTTTATATTAAATAATATATTTAACGTGCATCGGACTTTGTTATGTTTCTCATTCCTACTCGTATGTCTTACAATGCTCTATTTAATGTCAAACTAAACAACAGACGTATGCTTACATTTTGAATTATGGAATTAGCGTTTTGGGGCCATCCAGAGAAAATATGGTCGCGATTTCTTCTTAAATATTGAATATCGTGTATAGGTTATATTGACTAAAATTGTTAAATTTTGGTGGCGTTTTGTACAATTGTGTTAACGTGTACAAGTGAAGAGTTCATGAAGAAATTAGTGTATCGTTCCCGCCAAATCTGAATAGGTATTTGAGCTTGAGCAAAAAATATGGAATTGAAATAGAACTAGGTAGGTATTTGAATATTTACTAGGTGGTAGAGTTTGCAGCGACTCGCCCGGATTTGTACCACCGCCTTACGTGCCGTTGACGTGTTCCGGTTCGGAGGGTAAGGTAGCCGGTAAACTTACTTTTGCTCGAGGCCTAACATCCCGGACTCAGGTTGGCAACGCACCATTTTTGGTGTCTCTAGGCGGCGTGAATTTGTTACCATCAGGAAATCCGTCTGCTTGTTTGCAAAAAACATTCAGTAGTCTGTGATTATTGTTCTCGATTTTGTGAGAGCCGAGAGGCGTATCAAAATTATAAAGTATGTTTCACCGGAATCGGAATAATAAAATATACATCTGGTTCGCCTTCTCAACACAATATGCAACTAGTAGAACATAGAATTCAGAAAAAAATTCGAAGTCTATAATTTTACATACACTATAACAGAAATTAAAACAGTACCGCAATACAGTAATTTGATAAAAGTCGGTAGGTAGGTACCTACTTACCATTGCAACATTAATTTGAAAATGTTATTAAATTGTAAATGTGGTAGGTAAGCAATGTGTAAATGACAGGTAGGTTAGATGTAATACTAGCGGTGGGGCAAGCGGCACAAACTTTGTAGGCACGTGCATTTTTCATTTCAGCCCTTCTGTCTACTGTCAGACATAGCTTTGCATTCACAAATAGCAATGCCTGCGACCTTTGAACATCCGACAGGTCCTCTATACCTCTATTACTTTCAGTTGTAGATTTGCACCACCCCATCCATTTCGTGGAGGTTCTAAAATTCCCTAACATCGTCACGAAAAGTCATTGTCAGCAGATGAAACATGAAACTGGGTAACAGTTTTCATGATACGAAGTGACACATATCACATGAGGGCAACAAAAGTGTTGGTGTTGCTATTTGAAAATCGCTTCTGTAGACTGTAAATTCTTCCTATTAAAATGTAACATGAGTGTGGCGAATACAGGCATTAGTAAGGCCAAAAAACCAGATACAGATGAGTTGTCTCAATACTCGACCGCCTCGTCACATTTACGGTGTAAGTGATAAACAAATCCCCGCTCGTCTCTTACGAATTGCTTTACAGGAAAGCATTTGACCTATATTTTTCAAATGACCCGGAACCATTTCTTTTTAATTAAACAGTTAGGAAAATGTTTCCAGCTTAGATCTTTTTGATGTAATATGTTAATTGTGACAAATAAATCAATATATTTTATCTAATCGTTATGTCAAGTTATGCAGAGCAAGCTATAAACAATATTTTATCACTGACACAGTGCACTATCACCACGAAACAATTTGTCTAATATAATAACGCGATGTATTTCCGAACGTTAGCAGCGCACGACACGCGCTCTCGGCGGACAAATCAAACGTGAACTGTCAAAATTGGCGGGAATAAACTGGATGCAGAAACTTGTACCAAGTAAAGTCGCTTTCGCAAAGTGGTCAAGGACAATATGTTCACGTTCAACAAAATAAACACTCTTTATTTGAAATTTTCGATTAAATTCAATTTCGCTTTCGTAACCAAACACGCACTGATAATTACGTTCATAATTATTATAGAAGCTTTAATTTTAAAAAGAGTAGGTATAAACGATGGAATGTTGTGGGAGACTTAAAGAGGTAAAGGCTTGAAGGTTTGGAAGAGGGTGTATGTAGGCTTGCTAGATGGTCGGGATTCGTCTGGATTGTCCCGACATTTTGTATCCAGAGTTCCGAGAAAACAGAAATTTAAATATAAGTATTAATATTACATACATAAGTATCTCTGTATAAGGGATCAGCATCCGCATTAATCGTTGCTGATGTTATTGCTGATATATTTACCATATTTACTGGTACAAGCGTGACTTAATAAAGATAATAAATGAAAGTCAATTTTTTGATTACATGTTTAATAATTAACACCAGAATTTTACCATTTTCCGCAGAATGTTATTTGCAATGATTACAAAATTTTATCACAGTAAATTTCACAAGTACCACTGCACCAAGCACCTTACGATACACGCAAACTTAAATTTTACGACGTAAACCTTACAACTTTTATCGTTTATCGACGAGTCACAAATTTGTAGGATCAAGTTTGAACGATGAGTAACATAGTTCTGTAATTCTGAGTCTGAGTTTCATTAATCTTGATATTTGTGTACAGGGTTCTCCACGGTAAATGTAATAAAGACACCATTACATACTTCATCTCTAAAACGGACAATGTTTTGAATATTTCAACAAATGTTGTCCATTACATTACATTGACATTCATTTTGCAAAGTGGCTATGATATGCTATTTTTTTAATATATACACGTAAATCTTATCTTCTTAAAACTAAACGGAACAAGCATGAAAATGTTTTATTGCACACAAGATCTAAACACAAGAACAATAAAAATACACTAAATTAATGGCGTTAAAACGTCCAATGATTTACTGAAAATCTAAAAACAGTAAAATTAATAACTGAACACTAATTTGAAAACGCAGATTAAAGAAGTAAAACTTTTAAAACAAATTCTCAACAACGTGTTTCTCAACAACAAAGATGGTAAATGTATATTTTAACAGTGGGTAGTTGTCAATTGTCTAATAAAAGATGTTGCCAATCGAATGACACAAAAATGGTTGCTGTCAGTTTGGTATTTGTGACCGGTTGAAACAAATTTAAAATTATCATTTAAATTATATCTTATATCACTTGCAATAAAGCTTAAAATGGAGAGCACATTGCAATAAAGTTTGTTAATGTTCCATAATGTCCACCCACTGGAGACGGCAATCCCTATATTTCGTTCAGCTCTGAAATAAACGGCAAATAACACCAAACACACAATAATGTAGCGTAACCATAAATTGTACAATGTTGGCCCCACTGACATGCTGTCACAATTGACATTGGATAGTGATGGAACAAGTCGATAATTATTTACGGCAAACGTTAGTGATGTGCTTTATTTTCGATAAAAATAGCCCCCACAGTTCACTATTATCAAATTTCCACTTTCGAAATATTATATTACTACGAGCAGATTTACTGATACAAGCATGACTAAATAAAGATAATAAATAAAAGTCGATTTTTTGATTACGTGTTTAATAATTAACACCAGAATTTTACTATTCTCTGCAGAATATTATTGGTCTTGGGAAAACGCCCATACAAGAGAAGCAGCATTCACACACTTACCAGCTTTATGTGACTTCACTTTTTTGTGCTACCTTTCTATTTGTTATGAAGTCCTAGAAGAAGTTAACCAGACACAAAAGTATGTTCAAACATCTGAGCTATCGCTTGTCATTACGTGTGTCATAAAAATTAAAGCCGTAAAAAAATGTCTTTGAAGCCAACGTATCCAAATAGTGGAGAGCTATTTTTTATGCAACTAAATAATGTAAGGACTTAGATATTTCGATTGAAAGAAGAGGAAGAAAGCAATTTCGATAGCTTATGCCAGGAGAAATGGCCCACGACACTGGTCTAACATTGACAGAAGAGCTGCAGAGACCGATGATAGAATGTCTTGACAGATTTAATAATTCATTCATTCATCCAATCCATCGGTACAAGGCAATGGATGACATTCTCTTAACATTTGGTGTTATTCAGCCTAAAACACTGCTTATGTCAACAGAAGAACTACGTGGTATAGTTCCAAATTTTATGAAAATCTGTGATGAATTTTCTGCAGAAAATATCATTTTGGAAGTTTTACGACTAAGGCGTCATTTAGAAGCTGCTAGCATTTCTTTTCAAAAAGCGGACCAATGGACTACCTTGGAGCTTCTAAATTTCATATTTTGAAATGAAGAAACACTTATACTGTTTTACATACATATCACTTATAATTTATTATTTTATAAATAGCCTACCGGTACCTACCTACCTACCGGTACCTACCCACCGATACCTACCTACTACGACCGCTGAGAGAGTACGCCGTTGTGACTCAAAAGCGACGCACTCCCGTCGCGCGATCTTGTGCCGATACTTCCCAAAGCACACATGCCCGGAAAGCACCTGCACAAGTCGGAACGTCAGCAATCCGAACCGCCGCTGTGAACCCTAGGAGGACTGGTCGAGTTGCCTCCGCCATCGCCTGCCCAGGGACAGGTGGGGCTAAGTCCTCTTTCCACCGTTCCAACGTGGTTTCCCACGCCTGCCTCAGCATGCGCCTCACTTCCTCCCACGCCAGGGGCTCCCAAAGTGCCCTCGCCGATGATACCGCGAGGTATGTGTCGGCAAGAGCACGCGTTTGAAACTCCCAGGGCGGGTCTCTGGCAAGGACGCATGCCGCCGTCCAGGACACCGCCCGGTATCCGCGTATCGCCCTGGTCGCGATGACCCGCTGCGGACGTCGCAGCAGGGTCTTGTTGGCGCGACCGAGGGCGTCCGCCCAGACAGGTGCCCCATACAGGGCCATACTCCGTACGTCGCCGGAGTACAGCCGTCGGCAGTTGGCGTTCGGGCCTCCCACGTTGGACAGCAGCCTCCCTAATGCAGCGGCGGCTCCCAGGACTCTCGGGATGAGCCGGACAAAGTGTGCCCCAAAAGACCCAGATATTTCATCAGTCCAGTACCACCCGCGTACCTGGAGGGGGTCCCTCCGAGGCCCATAGAACAGTAGGGCCTCGGTCTTAGGGAGGTTCACCTCCAGAGCCAGGGAGCGTATGCGGCTGACGACGATGGTTGTCCCCACCTCCGCCAGCCGCAACGTCTCACCCAGGTCGTAACACATTACCCGTAGGTCATTGAGCAGCGCGTCGCGGAATACCCAGACGTAGCCAATGTCCCACAGGAGTGGGCCCAGAACGGACCCCTGTGGGAGCCCGCAGTTGACGCGATGGGGTACGATGCCGTCGCGTCCTTCCACCAAGACCTCGCGGTCCCGAAGGTAGTCGGCCAACAGCTCCCGCAGATACAGGAGCCCCGCTTGGCAGCGGAGCGCCTCCTGTATTGTTCCGTGCGGGAGACTGTTGAAGGCATTGGCGATGTCAAGAGAGACTGCCAACACCTTGTCGCCTTTGTGAACCGACTCCTGCGTCCAGGCCTTAAACAGGGCGTCTAGACAGGAACACCCCGCCCTGAACCCGTACTGTGTCTCCGACAGGTCAGGCCCCGCCCCCTCGAGATGCTGGACGATTCGGGTCGCCAAAACGCGTTCGAGCAGCTTACTGGCGTCGTCCAGCAGGACCATGGGCCTGTAACCTGAAGGAGAATCCGGTGGGTGAATCTCCTTGCTCAGGAGACACAGTCGGCCTTCCTTCCACAGCGTCGGGAATCTCCTCGACGCAAGACAGGCGTCGAAGAGCCCCCGAAGCCGTGGCTCAAGTGGTCCCAGGGCGATGTCCAGGATTCACCCCGGGACCACGTCTGGGCCCGGCGCCGTCCTCTTGCCCCGTAAGCGGTCGACAGCGGCCTCCATCTCCTCTTTTGACACCGGTGAGATGGAGGCTGGGTCGAGGGCCTCCCCGCCTAGCCTTGTTGCGGGGACTGCCACTGCGCAAACTGGGGCGGTGCCTCGGAGAACAGAACCCCTAGCAGCCTGCCCAGGAGCCCTTGATCCATCGACTCCATGTGGGATGCCTCCGTCCGGATTTTTTTCCGAATGGAGCGATACGGGCGTCCCCACGGATCCCGGTCAAGGCTCTTCGCCTCGCCAATCGCCCGCTGCAAGGCGTGTCGCGCTTAGCGATACGCGTATTACAGCTGGCGCTCGGCCTTCAGCGCCGAGGTGGAGAGCTCGATATCCACACGGCCCCGACGTCGTCGCCTTAGACAAGTGTATGGCCGTTTTTCCGTGGTGCAGGTGGACTGCCACTACGCGAACTGGGGCGTCGCCTCGGAGAACAGAACCCCTAGCAGCCTGCCCAGGAGCCCTTGATCCATCGACTCCATGTGGGATGCCTCCGTCCGGATTTTTTTCCGAACGGAGCGATACGGGCGTCCCCACGGATCCCGGTCAAGGCTCTTCGCCTCGCCAATCGCCCGCTGCAAGGCGCGTCGCGCTTTGCGATACGCGTATTACAGCTGGCGCTCGGCCTTCAGCGCCGAGGTGGAGAGCTCGATATCCACACGGCCCCGACGTCTTCGCCTTAGACAAGTGTATGGCCGTTTTTCCGTGGTGCAGGTGGCTCGAAGTTCAGCAACATTCGAGTTCCACCAGTATACCTCCCGACGGCCCCGGTGGCATGCAGCACGAGGCATCGACGTCCATTGCTGTGTGTCGAGATGGGCGATGGCCCAGCACCGGAAGTTCCTCGGCGCGACCGTCCTTCCCATGTCGGAATTAGAGACCGATAGGGTCTGTACCTCCGACTCCACCCTTCAGGCTCCGACTAGGGCTGCCAGGGCCGGACTGGCGAACGAGAGTTCAGCTTATTCTTAGATATAAGAATAAGCTATGAAAATTAATCAACACAAGATTTCACATAATCAAATTGGAACTGACCAAAGAATAATACATATATATACTATATGAGAAACTAACATACTGCCATCTGATTTATCAAATAACACTTTGTATTGACTTGACGCCATCGTGAGAAAAGATGGTCGATTATTGTTTGATTCGATACTCGGTACCAAGCAGTAGAAGAAATGAAACATTAACTGCCTAAACACGGAGTAAAGTACTCTAAGGCTTAACCTGGTATTATAGTCTTTATTACAAATACAGACTACAATATCAACTTAATCTTACACCTAACCCTACACCACATTTATTAATAAGACGGTAGAACTATAATCTGTGAATGAAACTCTTATCCGACTGTTTAGACATTTAATCTTGCCTTTAAATCGTACTTATTAATTGAAACAATATATTCTATAGCGTGATGTAAAATTGTGTCACGACATCTATGAAATAAATATTTAACTAATTGTACCGTATAACATACTTGGGAAACGATGACAATATTAGACATAGCGCCCACCAAGGACTTCGTCCTTTTATATTTTGGGACACATGGTTAAACAGAAAATGAAAATAATATGAATCAATACTGTATACACATTTAAGAAAACTTCTTAAAGTAAAATTATGTTTTACATACAACCGCCTACCATGCGGTCACCAAACATTAAAATGTGCATAAAAATAGTAACATAATGGAACTTCAATTCTAAATAAAAAACAAACAACAACAAAATAAGAAAATAAATTCCTTGAGACAAAAAAAAAAACGCAGTGGACTGTATATAATATAAGGTAAACTTTAACATAATATCACTTGTAATATTGTTAATCTCTTACGGGCAAAATACATAATTTTGAAGTTGGACGCTTAATTAAAGATTTTTTGCAACGCAATGCTACAACTCGTGTAAGGCTATCAGAACCTGTGTGAAGTTTTTCCACAATCTCTTATAACCACTTAGCTGGCGGCAGTTTAGGTTCCTTAATTAAGACTACATCGCCTACCTTAGGCTCTGGTACTCTGGAATTCCACTTAAATTTTTGGAAAAACTGTGTTAGATATTCTTGCGACCATCTCGACCAGAAATGTTGTATCATACGTTGAGTCAGCTGCCATCGTCGTAAGCTTCCCATTTGAGTCTGTTCATACTTACAATCTGGAAGAATTACTAAAGGCTGTCCGACCAAGAAGTGCCCCGGTGTTAGAGGTTCACAATCATTTGGATCAGGACTAGATTTAGACAAAGGTTGCGAATTCAGGCATGCCTCAAACGTGAGTTAAGGTAGCATCACCAATTACTCGCTTAAATGGTGCTTTGTACTTTTGATTCCAGCCTCCCATAGTCCACCAAAATTTGGAGCATGGGGAGGAATAAATTTCCATTCTGTGCCATTGTTAGCTAAAGATGATGCAACTTCACTCAATACCGAATCACATTTTTTGGAAAACAGATCCTTCAAGTCCTTTGCAGCATCAACGAAATTCGTACCATTATCGCTCCACAGTTGAATGCACTGACCATGCCTAGCAACAAATCTTTTGAAAGCGGCCAAAAAACTATGAGATGCCAGATCTAAAACAGCTTCGATGTGTACAGCTCTGGTCGCCTTACACACAAATAGGCAAATATAACCTTTATAAGATCCTTGACCTCGTCCCTTGGATACTCTCATATTTATAGGGTCAGCATAATCTACACCGGTATATAGAAAGGGCTTACTTGGATTCACGCGATACTGTGTTAATTGCCCCATTAATTGAGTTTGCGCTGTTCTAGCGTAGCGAATAAATGTGATACAATCATGTAAATGGGATTTTACTACATTAATATCATCACCCAATACTTTGAACGGATATAATTTACCATTTGTTGCAGTCCACCATGCATAGTCTTTTCATGCGCATCAGCAACCATAAGTTTGGCCAGATGAAATAATGATAGGATGTTTACGGGCTATAGGTAAGTGTGCATTTTCAATGCGACCACCAACTTGTAGTATGCTGTTACTGTCAAGATATGGATTCAAAGTTACTAGCTTACTGCTATTTTTTACAGGTTGACCTTTTGACAAACACCTAATATTTTCACTAAATGACAGATATTGGCTTTGGCATATACAACATTTCAGCGAGTCTTGCACTTCGGCTGCTGAAAGATATGAAGTGTAGTTAGGTTTACTAATGCTTACCTAACCTTAAAAAATCGCCTACAAAAAGCTATCACTAAATCCCGAAGAGATGAAAACCTTGTCCAAAAGGTGTTTTCCTCTACGTTAGCAGTAAAACACTTAACTGTTTTCATCTCTAGATCAGTTTTTGTACGTATAGAGCTTGGTTTGTCGTAGTTCATGTTGCATCCCTTTAGTCATGTTGGTCCCTCCTTCCGAAGCTGATTATTTAACAAATCGGAAGCAGTGACTCCACGGGACGCACAATCTGCGGGGCTATCCTTTGAATGTACATATGCCCAGTGTGTTGAATCCAGGTAAGTAATAATTTCAGCAGTTCAATTCGCCACAAATGTCTTCCATCGACTGGGATGATCACACAACCAAACAAGAACAACCGTCGAATCGGTCCATGCATGTATGTTTGATTTCAGTATTTGAAAGACATCAGCCACTTCCATAAGCAACTTCGTTAATGAAACTGCTCTACTTAGCTCGGGGCGTGGCACAGACATCTGTTTAATAGGAGCCACTTTGGTTTTAGCAGTTAATAAATTAGAATGAAAATAGCCGTTACTATCAATAATACGAATGTAAACTACTGCAGAATAAGCTAAACTGGAGGCATAACAAAAACCATGCAGTTCAGTAACTCTGTCATTGTCATTTCTGTGAAGCCATCTAGGTATGTGGAAATTCACTAATTTCACTAACTCGTTTCTATAATTTTCCCATTCTTGCAGCATTTCTCTTCGAAGTGTATCATCCCGATCCAAACCTGTTATCCAGAGCTTCTGAATAAATACCTTCGCAGTAAGTATACACGGTGCTATCCACCCCAAAGGGTCAAAAAGACGTGATATCTCAGCAATAATTTTTCTTTTTGTATCAAGTGCAGCGCTTGACGACAACTTTACACTATAATCGAATTTATCGGTGCAACGGTTCCAGGTAAGACCTAAGACCTTGGTAAGTTCATCAGCTTTTATTTCTAGATCCTTTCCAGTATTTCCTACTAATGATTTTAATAAATGTTCCTTATTACTTGACCATTTTTGTAACACAAACCCACCTTAAGCTAGCAATTCATTCATTTGATAATATATGTTTATAGCTTCTGTTTCAGACTGGCAGCCCGTCAACAGATCATCCATGTAGAAGTCTGTCTTTACACGTCTTGCAACTGAAGGGTAAGCGTGGCCCTCATCATCTGCAATTTGTTGCAAGGCTTTAACTTCCAGATGAGGAGCACATGACACGCCAAACGTGACCCGCAAAAGTCTATAATCCGATATGTCAGTGTCATTTTTTTCTCTCCAAACAACACGTTGAAAATCAACATGTTTTTGGTGTACTTTAACCTGGCGACACATTTTAATTATATCAGCCGTAAGACATATTGGGTGCATTCTCCATCTTAGTACAATGTGTTGCAGATCGGGTTGTAGAGTAGGACCCACCATTAAAGTATCATTTAAGAATACCCCATTAGTTCCTTTTGACGACGCGTCAAGTACGATCCTTGTTTTGCTAGTTGTTTTATCCAATCTTACTACTGCATGATGAGGAAGCCATACTCCGTTTGCGTGGTTTGCCTTGGTACCGGTTTGAATTTTTTCCATATGCTCAAGTGATAAGTATTCATCTATCACTTGTGAATACTGCTCCCTTTAGTTTTGATCCTGAAGTTCACGTTTCTCCAAATTCAAAAATCGTTTTATAGCCACTGACCGTGAATTACTATACTTACATGGTAGATCCGAGCAACGAAAGGGTAATTCTACGATATAACGATCACTTTCGTCACGACGGGTAGTAGCAGCAAAATGATCCTCACAAGCTTGTTCTTCAGGAGTTAGTAATCTTTTTCCTTGTACTAATGGCTCAGACTCTAGTTCCCAAGATCTTTTTAAAAAATCCATTTTCTCGGGAACAAGCGCAGTTAAAACAACATTGTGAGTACCTTGCTTTCTAATGCCACCAACTCTCCCAGACAATATCCATCCCAGGTAAGTATCTTGCGCAATGATTGAAGCGGTAGGACTTTTTATCAAATCTTCCATTATTATGTTGCAATATACCTCAGCTCTCAATAATATGTTGACTTTATAGGGAGTATTACACTGAGGATCAGCTAATCTGATGTACTGAATATCCGACCAATCAGTTATTAAAAATTTCTTTTCGGGTAAAATAGATGTAACCTTATTTAAAACATGCGCTTTAACTGTGATTTTATACGTCGGGTCATAAATTGATTGTACATTAATCATAACAACATATTTTGAGGTTAAACCTCCATAACCAGCACCTAACCCAGACACAGTACTTTTGGCATATAACTTCTTTAATCTTCATACTGCTGCCTCAGAGATGAAAGACGCTTGTGAGCCCTGGTCTAACAACGCACGCAGTATCTGAGGCTGCCCATTTTTTGACTCAGCCTTTTGTGGCTAGTAACGTTTGCCTGTAAACATTACCTGTCAAAAATGTGATTTGATATCAGATGTGGTTTCATTTGCAAGTATTTGCGATTCCGGTATAAGATTTTCTACCCTAGTAGGTTTGCTGAAGCCTTAGGATGTAATCGAGTGTGGTGTTTGCTAAAATAGTTATTGCCGAAACAGTTGAAACAAAGTCCCAAATTTAGAACTATTTCTCTTCGTTTCTCTACATCTTCCTTACAAAAGTTTTCACAAGAGTGTAATCTGTGTTCTTCTAAACAATAGGCACATGACAGAACTGTAGTAGCATGCAGAACTTTAGGAACACTACTACTATTGCCTTGAACAGACTTGGTCTTAAGTTTAGCAGGTTCGAGAATTTCCAACGCACGAAAACGGTTTTCCAGAAACTCTTTGAAATTTTTAAAAGACGGCAAATCTTCACCTGACAAACTTAGTTGTAAATCCCATTGCTTGCGCGTGCCAGCATCCAACTTCAAACTTATGACATAAATAATAATTACATCCAGTGATTACTTCCCATGTACTTATATCGATACCTAAATTTGACAATTCATGCAACCAGTCAGAAGTTGTGTCTAACAATTCCTTCAAGCCATAAGATGATTCAGAGATTACGCTACGTTGAGTAAATAATCTTTTTAAAATACAATTTGACAAAAACCGTTTGTTTTATATAATATAAAATATCCCAACATTTTTTGTAACTGGCTTGTGTGATTGGAACATATCTAATTAACTGATCGGCTTCCCCCTAACACTTGAGTTTTTAAATAATGCAAGCTTTGCACATCATCAAGGATGGGATTATTGTAATGATAAAAATAAATCCCTGAATGACGTATATTCTGAATATTTTCCGCTAAATGTAGGTAGTGAAATTTCAGGAAGTTTGATAATCGAATCCTTGCTTGATGATGAGGATGGTAAATCTACATTACTTACTTACTTACATTTGTGTGACTTAACATTTGGTGTGAATTAATCCTACTCAGTGCACTTTGTAATTCAATTTTATAATCTAAGTAAGTTTCATATTCATTTTCGAATAGTTCGTTTTTAAAATATGACGTCTCTTCCAAATCTTGCTTGTCAAAACTTTGAGTTATATTTTCGTATTTAGTTGTAAATGCCTGAATCAGTATATCTAGCGCTTCTAATCTTGTAGTAATATAAGCTGTTGCCCTTGGAGATTTTTTAAAATTCTTTAGATTTCTTTCTATTTGATTTTTCAAACCTTCTATTACTCTTATTTCAACCTCCATTTTTGACATGGTATTAAACTATTGAGTAATTAAGAGATATATTTAAAAATTTCCAAGTAGTATTTTTTTTTAAATCCCAATTTGGAAAATTTTTCTAAGTCCAAATTAGGCAAATTTTTCTAAGTGTTAAAAGTTAAAACTTTCTTCACAGTGGACATTGATTTTACGTCTAAACCAAATTTTGTAAATTATTCTAAGTCTAAGTTAACTTTTTTTTAAGTTCATGCATTAAATAAACGTCTTCCATTTTCTTAATATTTATTAATTAATAACTTACAGTTGAATAACACTCTCCAGCATACATATACAACTCTCACTCAGGTTGGCTCAGCACAGCACCACTCCAGACAGCTGGGTACAGTAAATCCGGCTCGAAGGACCAATTGTTTGATTCAATACTCGGTACAAAGCAGTAGAAGAAATGAAACCCTTATCCGGTTGTTTAGACATTTAATCTTGCCTTTAAATCGTACTTATTAATTGAAACAATACATCCTTTAGCATGATGTAAAATTGTATCACGACATCTATGAAATAAATATTTAACTAATTCTACCGTAAATCATACTTGGGAAACGATGACAATATTAGACAATGATTGAATTTCGTGTTTATAATGACTGAAACTAGTTAATTTTGGTGGCATTTTGTACAATTTTGTTCAGTGAAAGTGCACAAATGAAATAATCATAACGAAATTATCGTATCATGTATTTCCTCGTTGCTGCCGAATCTCACTAAATGAGTTTGAGTTATAAGGCCACCGCCATACCCAAGATCCTGACATGACTTTCTATATAACGAATTATGACTGTAATAAAGAAGTTACTTAAACGGAAGACATGGTAGTATGGCCTACAAGTCTTAGCCGGCCCTCGAAATTTGGCAGGCGACACGGAAGAACTATTATTTAAGATAGCTGCAGCCATGGACCTTACGGTCTATTATATTTTGTTTATGATTGTCTCCCGAGCTTGATAACACAAAATAGGCGCTTTCAATAGCTTGTACATAGATTGACATCTTTGCCATTGAGTAAAAAGAGTTACAAAAGACATTGGCTAAATAAATCGTGAAAATTGATTGAAAATCATATTTATAAAAGAAGAAGAAGAGTTACAAAAACAACTTCACATCATTGTACAGCTGGCAGTTCCTAATGGAAATATAAAGAAACTTAGCTGAAAATCAAATTAAAGGAAAATTTAGAAAAATATTTCACGACTAATCTATACAGTGCCATCTCAAAAAGGTGTTAAGTTCAAATCCAGTTTGACCTACGTAAGACGAGCTTCTGAAAAAGTTTAGCGACGCTTAAAACGTAATAATATCAATATTGCATTTAGAACCCAAAATGCATTAAGAAACATGCTATGAAAAGGTAAGGACAAAATTAACAAAAATTGTTAATCAGGAATCGATAAACTACATTGTTCTGAATGCAACAGTGTATACGTTGGTCCAACTAACAGTTAACAGGCGACAGTTGACAGTGGCAGTTTTTAGTCTCGTTACAAAGACACATATTGCCCGTCAAAAACATTCGTCCAGATAAATCGCATTTTGCTAAACATCTTTTAGACACTGGGCATAAGTTGGCAGCAGATCATTCTTTCGAATTAATCCATACTAGTAATAAAGGATTAAAATTAAATATATCAGAACAACTAGAATTTTTAAACGTAAAAACGAAGGGGTTAGAAGAACGGGTTAGAAAGGAATTAAAAATTTCGCCGCGGGACTTGAATCCTCAGTAGCTCAATTGGTTAGAGCATTCGTCGGCTTGAGACGAAAGGTTACAGGTTCAAATCCTGTCTGGGGCGAAATTTTTTCTTTCTTTAAAATTTATAGAAAATTTATCCCAAGCACAGGGCAAGTGCTAAAATAAAAATACGTAAAAACGAAGACTCAATTACAAGACTGTTAAACGAACGAACAAATTCATCCCACCGTCACAGTAAACAAATAGGCTACCTTCTCCAAAACACGGCCACCTTCCTGGGCGACTGGTACAGGAAGTGGCGTTTAAAAGTGAACCCCGATAAAAATGTAGCGGTGTACTTTAATCAAGACATCACACCCAGCCAACAGATGAGACCCAGTAGTAACCCGGGTATCATCAAAATGCTTGGCAGAGCGACCCCCTCTGAAAATTTAACAAAATACCTAAGGGCACTCTAGACAAAAATATGTCGTCCGAACCGCATATTTCGCGTATCACAAACAAGGTTAAATTTGTACTTAACCGTCTCTATTATCTAATTGAAAAAAACAGTAAAACTTTACAAAACATGTGTTAGACCTATATTAGCCTACGGTAGTTTAACCTTCGCACATACCTATAGAAAAGGTTCATGCGAACAGCCACCGGTGCTCCGTGGTACGTTCGCGGACCTACATCGCTATCTAGATTTACCCACGTTAGCGCAGCATTTCAAAGAACTATCGGAACGTTACTTTGAAATAACGGCTGAACAAAAAAATATTCGAACTTATTTTCATAAAAGATTCTAGATTCACATTAAGAAACATTTTTATGGTCAGCATTTTTAATTGAAAAGTTTTTATTGTGTGACAAAACTTATAACTAAGTATTTACATGAAATTTCGCAGGAATTGAGGATAAGGATTGATAAAAATTATTTTGAGTAGCTTATTTAGTCGTTTTCCAAAAGGGTCAAATAGGGATGAAAGTTTTACATTAACGCACCGAAAAATCTTTTTTCACAATTTAACCGCCTCGAACCTTCGTGGGAAGCAGATAAGATAACTTTTGTAGGAAACATTATTCTTTGGACATATTTGCATGCGATTTCATTTGAATTATGTACGAATGATGTAAAGTACTCATGAGCTTTTTTTAAAATTGAACCCCTAAGAGGATAAAGTGGAGATAAAAGTATTTTATAAAATCACATGCAAATCCTTTAGGTAAGAAACTTAAAATTTCGCATACGTATTCTTTTTATGGCGTCGGCATTCATTAAAAATGGTTTTTTTCAAATTCAACCCCCAAGAGGCTGTAATTAGGAATAAAATTTGTAGAGGGTGGAGGGTGTAAAGGTGAAACTTCTTGTTTTCTGGAAACGTTTGAGTGAAATTTCGTATGAATTACGTACGTAAAAATGATGAGTGACATATTTTATTATTGGAAAGTGCTACCAAGATAAAATAGGGAATAAAAGTTTTAAGTAGATGTACAGGCTAACTCTCAGAGCTAGAAACCTACAATTTTGCACACGTATTCTTCAAACAAAAGGAAAAGTTTTTTAAAAAAATTATACAGATGCGAGTTAATGGAAAGACTTAATTGAAATATGTGTTAAGAGAATCGTAATTTTATAACGTTTTAAATAAACGCTAAGCACTAAGTATCATTTTTCAATTTTAAGACATTTTGTACAAATGCTCTGCTAATAACATTCAGGTAGTGTTGACTTTTATACCTAGTCATGTAGGGATTAAAGGTAATGAGATGATAGATGGGCTGGCTAAAGAATCTGTGAACATTGGCTGTTTGGACCAATTCTATGTACATCCACTTGACCTTTCTTGGACAGCTTGACATTTTTTTATTGAGGATTGGTGTACAAACTGTTTCCAGCCTAGCCTAATAAAAGAGCATCATTATGCATCCAGTCCGCCTTGCACTCAGGAAAAAACATGGTTTATTAGATTCGATCCATGAATAAAACTTGAACATTTGTTGTCAGTAGACTAAGGCTTAGTCACGTTTGTACTCCAGTTTTTCTACATAAAATACGTGTTCGAGATTCTTCTATCTGCGAGTGTGGACAGGAGGAAGATACAGTTGATCACATTTTATTTAATTGCTCAAAACTCCCTACATAGCTGTATGATATCCTTCCAAGTATTTTTTTCCTAAACCTTTTAACTATAAATGTTTACTACTATCAAGTAATCGCAATATTTTGAAGTTGTTATGTAGATATATAAAATCTAACAAAATTAAATTATAAAAAAAACCATATGTGTGTTTGTCTATTGTAAAGTTTGGTGCTGGCCATATAATTAATTATACTGTGTGGTAGTCCCGTATCTGACAAGTCGACAAGATCCTGACATGACTTTCTATATAACGAATTATGACTGTAATAAAGAATTTACTTAAACGGAAGACATGGCAGTATGGCCTACAAGTCTTAGCCGGCCCCAGAAATTTGACAGGCGACACGGAAGAACTGCTATTTAAGATAGCTGCAACCATGGACCTTACGGTCTATTATTTTTTGTTTATGATTGTCTCCCGAGCTTGATAACACAAATTGGCCGCTTTCAATAGCTAGTACATAGATTTACATCTTTGCAACTGAGTAAAGAGAGTTTTTTCCTTTTTTGTAGCTCAATATCTTCAAATAAAGTAATATATTTACTGTGTGGTAGTCCCGTATCTGACAAGTCGTGGAAAACGATTGAAGCCATATTTATAAAACGAGAAAAAAAACACGACGGAAAAACAGGTGTGTTTAAAGTTTAGGTGTCTGTGTGTATATTTGTGGCATGAAAACTTTTGAATGTATGGACCGGTCTCGGACTTTTTTATTTGAAAGGTAAGTAAAAAAGTAAGTATCTTCACGCCCATATCTTCGAAGAGGTAGGCAAAGGCAAAACCAGGGTACCCACTACTAGCCGAAGACATATAGTCCCACAATGTGATAGGTAGCAATCCTATTGCCAACCGGGCACATACCCAATAACGGGCAACATTATTTTTATTAGATAATTGAAAATACATTTCTTCTATATTTTTTCGTTGCCCGACCCGAGGATCGAGCCCCGGGACCTCAAGAAGTCAAGTCCGACATCGGATTGTTAGATTATAGCGCTTGTTCGCTATTTTGTTAGTTATCACATATACTCGTAATAAAAAAAACACTGGCGAGTACGTGATCCATTTGGAGGGCTTGAAAGGATTAAGAGTGAAAAGTTGCAAGACCCGAGTGTAGGAAGCATGTATGAGAGTCAAGTCCAAGACAGGCTGAATAGTGTGTGCCTACCGGACTTAGAAGTGGATGACTGTTAGAATGTTTTGAATGATAGTATGGTCGATGTTGCGAAAGAGGTATGTGGGAGTGCAAAGATGCATGAATGAATGGTGACGCATGGTGAGATGAGGAGGTAAGAGCCTCCGTTGAAAGAAAGAA
>NJDC01003129.1:19042-34988 GCA_002245475.1 Calephelis virginiensis
GGCATCTGACGGCATTACGATAGAAGAAGTTGAATGGGCGATAAGAAGTATGAAATATGGTAAGGCTGTGGGAGTAGATATGGTTACAGCTGAGATGATCAAACTCGGTCGTCCTGCCGTCCGGGACTCATTCTGGGTCTTTGTAACAAATTTTGGAAGACCGGCTGAATATCCGAAGACTAGCGGCGTGCGGTGTCATCGTGCCCTTGTATAAAGGCAAGGGTTCACGCATGGACTGTACAAGTTACAGGGCCATTAGTTTGATCAGTTTAACATCAAAAGTGTATGGAAAAATAGTTGATAGGAGGATGCAAGGGATGTCCGATGCAACGTTGTGGGAGCCCAGGCGGTTTCAGGTCTGAAAGAGGATGTATAGATCAAGTGTTTTCGCTCCGCAACTGTAAGCATGCGTGCGGGTGGATGGCAACATATCGCCTTGGTTTGATGTTAATATGTTAATAATCAAGCTGGGTTGTGTGTTGTTAGAACGCTTGTTTAATTTATATTTGGACAAATGTCTTAAAAGGTTATATTAACCTTTTAAGACATTTGTCCA
The DNA here is from genome assembly GCA_002245475.1 of Calephelis virginiensis. Classification (NCBI taxonomy): domain Eukaryota; kingdom Metazoa; phylum Arthropoda; class Insecta; order Lepidoptera; family Riodinidae; genus Calephelis; species Calephelis virginiensis. The sequence goes on from NJDC01003129.1 coordinate 19,599, forward strand.
AATATAAATTTTAATTGAATGTGGGAATGCGTATGGGTGACCAAGAGGTGAACTGCCTGCTTTATGCAAATGATGTTGTACTTGTGGGCTCTACACCATCTGAGCTGCAAACACTGGTCACAGTTATGGAAGGAGATTGTAAAGAAAGGGGCTTACATTTGAATGCAATGAAAACCAAAATAATGGTGTTTGAAAGAGACGTAGCCAGAACGGATGTAAGAGTTTTTGTTGATGATGTAGTGCTGGAACAAGTGAATGAAATTGTATATCTTGGTTGTGCTTTTAGCAAGGATGGAATGTACACCGCGGATGAAGAGAGGAGAGTGAGTGCAGGGAATAGTGTGAATGGAGCATTAGAGCCATTCCAAAGCGAGGTTTTGAGTCAAAAAGCTAGAATCGCTTTGCATAATTCTGTGCTTATCCCAACGTTATTGTATGGAAGCGAGAGTCGGGTATCTCAGAAAGAGCATGAAAGTAGGATAAATAACGTTGAAATGAGAGCGCTACAAAAAGCTGAGGTGTGACGCTCGCTGACCGCACTCGTAACAGTGATATTCGAGAAAGAGTGGGATTGAATTGAATGACGTTATTGTATGGAAGCGAGGGTTGGAGGTATGTCAGAAAGACCTTGAAAGTAGGATAAATGCGGTCAAAATGAGAGCGTTACGAAAAAGCTGAGGTGTGACGCTCGCTGATCGCATTCGTGACAGTGAGATTCGAGAAAGAGTGGGATTGAAAGAAAGTGTTGGTGTTGAAATGCGAAAAGGCATGCTCTGCTAGTTCATGTGGAAATAATGACATATAAAAGATTGACAAAGCAGATATACAATGCGAATGTGGATGTAGGTACCCGGAGAGACCAAGGTTGAAATTCCACGATCAGATCAATCGGATATTATCCGAGGGTGGTGTCAAGAGTCTCCGAAACCGGCGTGTTTGTATGAAAAGGGTAATGAATGTGAAGGAAGCTAGACAGGTTTGTCAAGATCGTTAGGTCTGGCACTCGATACTCTTTGCCTACGCCGTAAGAGACTTGGCGTGAAGATATGTATGTATTTATATTTGTATAAAAAAAGATTCCATTAGCGTCATTTGTCCAAGGATATTTATTTGTTACTAGCTGCTCCGGCTAACTTCATTCCACCCGTTCAGTTTGTATGGGAAAAATTAAAATGTTGTTTTTCCTAGTTTCCTCCCTGTCGGACGCGATAAAAGGTATTTTATATCTGTCTCCTGGTTCTAAGCTACATTACATTAAATTTTAGCCAAGTCGGTTTTGCCGTTTTTGAGATATAAATAGTGTAGGTAACTAGCACGACTTTATTTTATTTATCATATAGATTATTTATTTAATGTCTATTAACAAACCTGTACTTTTTGAAAAAGTAACTTGGCAAATTGTTTGCAAAGTAATTTTAATATGTTAAGCAGGAGTGAAGATATCTTCGATTACAAAAAGTGATAGATTCCTGCTGCATGGCAAGCTGGGTGTAAAGACTAGTACTGTGTATTTGATGAAAGTAGAGTGATGAATCTCTAGCTGAACGTTTCAGTGGGGGAGAGCGAGGTCAAGCAGTGCCATCGCCGGCTTGCACCGCCATCTACCGTCGCTACCACACGACACAGGGTGGGATTGCTTATTTGATAATATTACGTTGTAGCATTACATTACATATTTACCTAAACACAATTCGTAATAATTGGCATTTGATATGTTCATTATAACTCTACAACATTATAACTCTACAACATTTTTTTTACAAAAATCGGTAGTTTTGCAAGAACAGAGTAGTATTATTGTGGATTTTTTTATGATATTGGAAGGCAAACAAGCAGGCGTATTTCCTAATGCTAAGAAATTCACGCCGCCTAGAGACACCAAAGGTGGTAATGGTGCGTTGCCAACCTGAGGTCGGGATGTTAAGCCTCGAGCAAAAGTACGTTTACCGGCTACCTACCCTCCAAACCGGAACACGTCATGACGTTATGGCGGAAGGAATAGGTAAGGCGGTAGTACCAATCCGGGCGAATCGCTCCGAAACTCTACTACATAGTAGTATATCAATAGTAGTTTCCTTAAATAATATAATCGTTAAGTGTAAGATTTACGATAGTAAATAATTGATCACGTAAATGAATAAAAAATCAAACAAACAAACAACAAAACAAAAGAAAACAGTGCAGTATACCTACACCTATCCATAAAATAATGTGTACAATAAGTATTGTCGGTTATAACAAAACCAAAGTGTTTTCTTTTATTCTTAATAAAAATAAATTTGTAGAATAGTGTGTTACCTCCTTGTATTACATACATACATTACACTTCGCATTATTTTAGACATAACGATATTTTTCATCATATCTCGCGCTTCTCACACCCGGGGAAATGCACTTTTCAGCTTCCGTTTTATGGAGAGGACTTTTTTTATCTTACAAGTCTTTATAAGTTGCTCTAAACATCGTTGAGAATTGTCGTCCATAAAAATGAATCATGTCCGGCAATGGATAATGCAGGCTGTGAATATGTAATTACGGCAGGCGTAATGAACCTTATTTAATGAGCTATTTTCGACGAGTTCTGATACCATACATTCTGTTAAAATTACGGCTTCATCAAACACTACGTAGCTCCTCTTGATTTCTTTTAAGCAAACTTTTAAAAAGCGAGCTCCTATTCTTTACAAAACTCGTGGACTTAGATTCTCACGACATAAAGATATTCTGGCCTCATCTCAGAATAAGAACCGGCTCTAATCCTCTTGAATCCATAACGTACAATGTTGAGCGAAATTAAATCTAGGAACGGTCAAGCAACACCTTGCCTGGGCGGCGCCCGAGCTACCACACCTGTGTAGTAGCTCGCAGCCAGCTAGTTATGTTTTTAACACCACTACCTACTGATCATTTTCATAAGGAAAATATTCAGATTGTTTGACCATTGATTGAGATTGAGTGGACCAATTTTGCCAAGTATTTATTTTTATGTTGTGTTAGTTACCGTCAGGAGAAGGTTCATATTAATGGGGAATCCAGGAAATGAAAAGAGAAAATAGAAAAAAAACGAAATTGTTTATTTCAAACTATCTATACTTTTAGTAGCTATCAAAGGGCTGCGATGTTCACCAGGTCAGCTGGTTGAGCATAGATGAAAAATCGCATGTCGGGTCATGTCCAACTTTTTATGGAATTACCTTGAAATTACCTACCTTTTCAAAAATTAATCTTTGGGACATGGGCATAGTGAAGTTCCTGTTTAAGCAAATGATGTACACCTGAGTGTAAAAAAGAGGCTTAGATTTAAATGCGAAGAAAACCAAAGTAATGGTGTTTGACGAAGACGTAGCTAGAATGGATTTAAGATTTTTAGTTGATGGTTTGGTGTTGGATCAAGTTAATAAAATTATATATCTTGGTAGTGCTTTTATCGGACATAGAAGGTTCCGCGTGGATGTAGAAAGGAGAGTGTAGTGAATGGAGCGCTGGGTGAGCTATTATGAAGTGAGATTACAACGGTGCTAGACTCGCTTTACACACATCTGTTCTTACGTGTCCAATGTTGTTGTATAAAAGCGAGAGTTGAGTATGTCAGACAAAACATAAGAGTGGGATAAGTGCGCTACTAAAGTAAAAGCGCTACTAAAAATCTACGCTCGCTGACTGCATTCGACAAAGGAAGGAATTAAAAGAAAGTGTTGGTGTTAAAATAAGAAAGAGCATGCTCCGTTGGTTCGGCCATGTGGGAAGAATGACATAAAAGTTGGAGAAAGCAGATATATAATGCGATTGTGGGTGGAACTCTGGGAGACGAGGGGTGAGAGAAGGTTTCAGAAGAGTCTCCAAAACCGGCGTGTTTGTATGAAAAGGGAATGAAAAGGAATTTAGAGTAAGCCAAAGTGTGACTTGTCCAAGGAGTATTTATTTATTTAAAATGGGCACAGTCAAGCGATTCAATCACTTTATTAAAAAAAACTGCATCAAAATCCGTTGCGTATTTTTTAAAGATTTAATCATACAAAGGGACATATTGACAGAGGACGTGACTTTGTTTTATACTATGTAGTAATTTACAAAACATTCACGGGCTGCAAGTGAGACGTCGGCGGGTTGCCGACCGCTGCCCTGACCAATTTAATTGAATATAGTACGTAGGTACCCCTTACTACTTGTGAGATGGATCCGGGGTCTCGTATGAAGCATGTTAGGTCGGTCCTTTTGACTGGTTTAATAAACGCTACACAACTTTGAGAAAGCAATGAACCCTTCGAGTGCGGCCCTGGTTACCAAGAACGGAGCGTGCGCGATACAGTGCTCGCGAACTCTTCCACTTGTGATAGTTTCGTCAATATCAATACAGTAACATCTCGGTCAGATTCTCAAGTGGTAATATCGGACAATTTGTATAACATGGTCGCATACCTGAATCCGATTGCGGTGGTCTCAGTGTAAATATGAACAAAAGAAGTGACGCCTCAACCTCTACGGATGATATGACGGTGGGCTTTGCTACTATTTTCTTCTCGTAGTGGGTAGGACCAATCAAGCAGACGGATTATCCTATGGTGAAAAATACACGACGTCTACTGACAACAAATGGAGCGTTGCGACGCTAAGGCTGGGCAATTTTATCTACTGGCTTCGTAACATATGAAGATAACTGGAACACAACATTCGCGAGCACTGGCATCGAATTTGCCAGTGGGAATTGATGATGCTGTTGTACTAGTTAAGCAAATTAATGCAAGAGTCGACCATAGCTAGAGTAAGTTTTTTTAAATTAATGTTTAGTGGCAGGCGGTGGGGTCATCAAATCTCTATGCCATGAAACCGTCATATTTCTTTACGCAAGGAGTCAGCACGCTCTACACAGTTTAATGCCTTGCGTTTGTCATCGATCTCATAATTGAACTTATTTTTATTCCTAACTAGTCGACACAGCGAAAGTTTGACGTTTGTATAAATTAAAATATTTTTCCCCATTTTCGCAGCAATTTTCCTGGTTTTTCTTTGAAACTTCCCCATACAATCTAACACAACAAAAAAGAATTAACAAAACTGGCCCATCGATTCAGGCACGATGCGATGACCGCGGGAAAGTAGGATTCATTTTTACATATACCTAAAGAAGATAAAAGATATTTTACTTATTTTACTTTTCATTTACTACACCAACAACGAATGAATTACAATAGTTTAACATTAATATACATAAGTACAATTTTGCTAGGCTAATATACATAATGCGCACGATTTTATATATTGCGCCTAAAACAAAATGGTAATATTAGGTACTTTTCGAAACTAAGACTTTTTGGGGCGTATTAAACCTGTCTTAGAAAAGCTGCTACTGCTCCAATATAAAATAATAAGTCTTGGCGGCAGGAACAGGTGCGGCGGTGGATCCTGGCAAATCGGGAAACAACTATTTTTTTAATATCTAAGTAATATCCAAGTATACATGAAGATAAACGAGGTGGGTTTTTTAGTGAAATAAATATTTCCATCTGTAAACAATATAAATTAATTACATGCTCCCAATTTGCCACGGCAACATGTGAAATTAAACTGCTACCCTAGCTTTCACACTTTGGTTCGAAAAAGACGTTGATGTAACAGCAATGCGGGACTGTGACGACTGGCGCTAGGGCTAATACCGTGGCGAGTGGATTATTCAGTATTCGCGGCAGGGTCGCTAGATCCCTTCTCTTATTATGAGTTGTGACAAGACGTGGCCTATGTAGTCTCAAACTAAGTAATTGCTATTTGCTGAAGAGCCAGGTGTAAACATACCATAATAAGGTTGCTGTATTTGTTCCAGGGTCGCCCTCTGTGTTTGTTCTACTTCACCCACCCCTTCGGTGTGTTATCACCGGAGCCACCAACAATAACCACTGCCCCCCCAAACATCGCTAAGACCTACATCAACATGGAACCAGTACCCACTTGGATATCTTCCTCACCTAGCTACGATTCAACTTCCACACGACCTAGCTACGATCTGGGCAATGCTCAAGTTCATAGAAACCCTATTAATTTGATGAGGAATAACTTCGACCTAGACGTTCAAGTTCACAGAAGCTTGAGGAATTACGACTTTCGAAGCTCCTACTCGTCATTGACATTGAGTGACATGTGGTACAGCTCGTGTAGCTCAAAGTGTGAAAGACGTGCATTGCCATACAATAAAATCCTCCCACCTTTAGACTTACCAGCAAAAGATTTAAGCTTAGGTTTTGTCGAGGATGTGTGGCCTAAGAAAGTTCTAGGAAAATTTTCTTTGCCTCCCATTGAAATGCCTAAAGATTGTCATGATGTTTGTGAAAGTGGTAAAAAGAAAGTAGTGGGAGTGAGGAAGAAGAAGGTACGTCGGAGCGGGTTACGACGGATGATGACAAGGCTGCTACAACGACATGTCCAGGGTAAGTTATAGATAAAATTTCTAGTATCTCGTTAACAGCTATGCTAACCCGTTTCAGGAGGGACAACACAATACACCATACGCTTAATAAGTACCTAAAAGCCAATATCGTCAAGATGGAGAGATCTACGGTTTCCAATTGTAATTGGAAAGCAACCATACAGGTTCACGCAAAACTGAAACTTGAAATCGTATTTGTGTCATTTCGTACAATGCTTCAAAAAGTTCTTGAACACAAATGTTCTTAGTACTGAATGAAATCGAAACTACTCGCTTTCAGTGCGATTTGGCAGTACCTACTTTCAAGACGAAATTTCGACGCATATACGAGTAGATAGAGTTTTAATTTTTTTATGTTTCAAATATAAAAAGTTACAAATAGCCAACTTTTTAGAAATTTAATTATATATTTTATATGAAATACCAGCATTATTGTTGGTCTTCTGCAGCAAAAAAATTACCGTCGTGAAGTATGAAGGTAATAGTTCATTCGAAGCAACGCGAACGGAGGCGTAACAACTACAACTTTTACCCTAAGTAAAACATAGCTTTTGAAATTATTTAAGAGATATTCAGGCAGGACTACTCAATAAAGAAGTACCTGTTCATACTTATTATATTTACAAATATGGAAATACTATTTTACTATTTAGCCCTGATGATGCTGTAAAAAGTGAAACCGGTTGGCTAGAAAGTAACATAAAGTGTTAAATAAAGTATATAGTGGATAAGTAGAAGTGTTAACTCCAAAAAAACGTGTATATGGAAATACTTACCTGTTTTATAATATTTACAATTACAAATATATTTTTTTACAATTACAAATATAATTAAACAGGCATTTCTAATCTAATTTCTAATGCTAATGATATTTCAGTAAAGTACAAGTTTTGTATTCGTTTTTACAAAACTGCTTCAAAGTTTACATTAAAAAGCATATTATTTTTGTAATACATCGAGTATGTTTGTTAAATCGAGCAGTAGCAACTCATGCCACCTCCATCGAGTGACGATAACTTTGCCACCTCTATGTCGTTACTATTACCTAAATCGAGCAATAGCGACTCATGCCACCTCCATCGAGTGACGAAAACCTTGCCACCTCCATCGAGTGACGATAACCTTTCCACCTCTAAGTCGTTACTATTACCTAAATCGAGCAATAGCAACTCATGCCACCTCCATCGAGTGACGATAACCTTTCCACCTCTTTTTTAGTGACGATAACTTTATCACCACTTGATTCGTTACGGAGCTTAGCAAACGATACCAAATACTGTTCACTAATCTTACACAAAAGCGCAAAAAAGAATAACTTTAGTCGGTTTTATCGTGGTCGTTGGACTCTGTACTTTCCGTTTTACCGTTATCAATTAAATATCATTATCATTATTTTGTACGTTTCTTAAAAGCCAATTAATAAACATCAAACAACACACATCGATCGCTTTATCCTTCACTACAGTTTGAGTAATATTGTTCTGTGCTACAGTTTTGTTGAGCCATGATCATTTTTTCAAAAGTACCCACAATAGGTACACATCCACACTTGAATTTACAGTAAGCACATGAACTTATTACCATATCAACTCATAGGTACCATACTATATCACAAGATTAAAATTGCATTCAAACACTCACCAGTTTCTTCAACTGCACAAAGTCTACGAACTGCAGAGCTTGACTTTAGGATGGCGATTTCTATTTCACACAACTTGTTATAATTAATAGCACAAAACAGCAAGAATTTCACGTGATCAGTGCCTAATAACTCGCATAACTCAACTTCATAACAACATTCAGAGTAGATATTATCAACACACATCAATTCGCACTACAAACCATGTTCATAGCACACGCGATACATACACTGCAAGTATACACAAAATATTGTAACTAACATCTAGTAGGAAAGTCTTAGTTAGGTTGATTCAAGGTGTAAACTACCATCGCATCACAAAAAAAAACTTTGAAGTCTATAACCTATTCCGAACACAAAAACCATAACCGTGATTATTTCATAACCTAAAATTATCTCAAAAATATCGATTTATCAATAAACTCACTCACACTATCACGTAGAACAAACGGGTTACAATCCCACTTCTGATGTCGAAGAGATAATAATCACACCTACGCGGGCTGAACGGGAACCACGGGACTAGTAGGCCGAGAGCTCACAACTTGAGGATAGATAGTGAATAATTCAGAAATATCAAAACAAAGCCGTAACACCTGATCTAGTCGTACAACCACATCGTACACCTCATCATAATAAACAATTGAGTACTCACCACACTGTTTACAAACATAACCACAATCACGCACAAACAACTATAGCGTACACCCATTTGTTACTAAACAAACCATCAAACATTGGAGTAAGCCTGCTACTATGACAACACTACGTAAACACGTCACGGTGTTCCTGTTTACGCAAACGCTAAGCCCCCGAAGGGAAAAGAAGGGCTCCACCCCGCCCTTCTTAACGTGAGTGCCGACCGAATAATGCACCCCCGGACGACCCACATCCTGGGCCCCAAGATCCCAATTGGATTAACAATTGCGACCTAGAAGTGTCTCTCTGTCTGTCTGTCCTCATAGTATACGATATTTTGATGATGTCCCCAAAGTAAACATATAGCACATATATAATTTAATATATACCAAAAAATAATTGTTTATACACTACTCGTAGGGCTTTCCTTAACGCCATGTCCCAAAATTGCAGAGTGTCCCTATGTTGGAAGGTCATGAGCTAGTATACCTATTTTCTAATATCTGTGGTAATGAGTGTCGTCGGTTTGACGTGTGGCGCATCCGCTTGTAATGTCGGAAAGTCATGAACAAAGTATAGTTGTGATATTGTGGTACATTTGGCGCCACAGGTGCATCGGAATTCTCGTAGCTTGCTTCTTATTGGTCCGTTGTCGGGAAGTCATGGATAAAGTTGTCTCATTAGTACAACAGGTGGCGCATTAGCAAGTAACTCGTTTCTTATTGGTCCGTTCACCGCAGCCGCGTGTATATAAACCCTAGCGCCGCCATATTGCTTGCTTTGCGCACGTCTCTCAGTGTTTGGACCACTGTCTAGTACGGATGTCGCCACTGGTAAAAGTCTCTCCCTGTCATAGGTTGACAAAGAGACACTTCTAGGTCGCAATTGTTAATTCAATTGGGATCTTGGGGCCAAGACAATTTTGAGAAAGTAAAGATATATTTTTCAACCTAGTCACCTTTCAATTCAATACACTTGGACCAGCGATGCTCCAACTTTTTTAACCCGTCAAAAAAATACAATTTCCCGAGGTCTTCAAAATAGGCGTCTGTGGCGGCGATGACCTCATCATTCGACCCAAATCTTTTGCCAGCGAGTGACTTTTTCAGATTTGGGAACAAGAAAAAGTCGCATGGAGCCAAGTCTGGAGAATACGGTGGATGGGGCAGCAATTCGTAGCGCAATTCGATCAATTTGGCCGTGACAACGGCGGAAGTGTGAGCCGGTGTTGTTGTCTGGTATGAGCAAACGCGGCACCCATCGCTCCGACAACTTTTTCATACCCAATTCTTTGTGCAGAATATGATGCACTGTCCCATCTGCGATGCCTACAGTCTCAGCTATCTCGTGAATCTTCAGTCGCCGGTCTGCCAACACGAGATCGTGGATTTTTTTACGTTTTCTTCTGTAGTAGCCGTTTTCGGTGCACCTGGGCGTGGCTCATCAAAATCCGACGTGCGGCCACGAGCAAACTCGTTAAACAAATTTTTGACGGCCGCCATTGAAGGAGAAGAGTCACCATACACAGCTCTTTGATTTCGCTGCGCGTTTTCCCTTCCAAAAACAAGAATCTAATCACCGAACGATATTGTTCTTTTTCCATTTTTGCAAAACCGACCGACACGACTGAAAACTACTTGATAGACTTCAAAAAGTATTTACTGCGCGATAGTAAAACTCTTTTGTAACAACAACGCCATGGGGCGATGAGGCTAAGTAATTATTGAAGGCCCCTTGTATATATGTTGGAAGGTCATGAGCTAGTATACCTATTTTCTAATAACTGTGGTAATGAATGTCGTCGATGTGACGTGTGGCGCATCCGCTTGTAATGTCGGAAAGTCATGAACAAAGTATAGTTGTGATATTGTGGTCATCAGTACATTTGGCGCCACAGGTGCATCGGAATTCTCGTAGCTTGTTTCTTATTGGTCTCGTGTCAATTCTTCGCGTTATAATTTTCCAATGACTTGGCCCCAACAAAGAGTAATCGAAATGAATCTTCGTCCACCCCTTCTGTACGGTTTGCCAAAGATTCACAAAGATGGTTGTCCAATTCGTCCAGTTGTTTCTTATATTGGTGCACTAGCGTTTGGTTTATCAAAATTTTTAAACAACGTCATTAAAGAAAAAATAAAATTCAACCTACCCCATAGCATAAACAATAGTTTATATCTTGTCAACAGGATAAAAGACATCGTTTTACCGGATCGGTGTAGGTTAGTTTCTTTGGATATAGAAAGTATATTCTCGTAAGTTTCTGAAGAATGTGGATAATTTTGAAAGAAAACATATTGTGGGTAAAAATCAAATATTGTATTATTACACATACGTGGACGATATAATCATATGTTAGACTGGTACAGAGCGACAATTGCACGTTTTCGTTAATAATCTAAATTAGAAACACCCCAAAATTAAATTTAAGTTAGAGATCGAAGAAGAAAATTCGTTAAATTGTCTCAATCTGACCGTAACTAGGGTAGATAATAGGCACCACTTCGGGATCTTCCGCAAGTCAACTTATACTGATACTACAATTCCTGCGTCATCATGTCATCCTTGGCAACATTAAATGTCTGCGTTGAACAGCTACGTACACAGACTTTTACCTATCCCTTTAAGTCAGGAATGCTACAATAAGGAGTTAAGCATAATTTTTCAGATGGCAGAGGCAAATAGAAACATTGTTACGAGTTTAATTAAAAATAAAACAAAGAAAGCAAATTTACGATTACTTTATGCCGTGCCACCAGAAAATATTGTTAGGTACAAATCTAGTTTCACTTATGAGGGACAAATTTCCGAAAAAAATAAACACTCCATAAAGTCTAACCATATACACGTTGCTTTTCGAACACGTAATCCGTTAAGAAAAACTTGTAATGGTAAGGATAAATTAGACAGTAAAGAAGACAGTAAGTTGGGGATTTATAAACTTCAGTGTTCTGAATGTAACGGAACATACATAAGTCGAAGAGGTCGTAGTTTTCAAACACGTTACAAAAAACATATAGCAGCGTTCAGAAATAAACATTTAGATAAATCCCATTTCGCAAAACATCTTTTGGAAGCTGTTCACAATTTGGCTAGTGAACACTTCTTTGAAATAATTCATACATGTGAAAAGGGAATTAGACTTAATATTTTAGAACAATTTGAAATCATAAAACACAATATTATGTCCAGAACATTGTTGAATGAAAAAATAAATATATATAATTTGCTATTATTACAATTTTTAACAGCAATCGAGTCGCACAGAATTACACAATCGATTCGTGAAGCGGTTACGAATAATTGATATTGGGGTGCTTGGTGTGTCGTCGTTTGTACGGTACGTTCGATTTCCTGAGGATGCCTCGGTGTCGAGGCGAATGAGGCGATATGGTCGCGGAGGTCGGAGGTGGGAACTTTAGGTACGGTTGTCACATGCGAAGGACGTGACAGTTTATATTGTTTCCCGAGTTCTTAGTCAAGTCAAAATAGCTATTTTGTATGGAGTAGGTTGCATTAATTGCACTTGGGTGAAAACATGCCTAATATGGCGTGAACTTAAAAATAAAAAGTCAGCAGTTTTGAACTAGTCCTTTTTTTTGTATTTAACGAAAATACATATTAATAACACATAAACAATAATTATTATTTTGCTGATTTTGTAAGCGGTAGTGTATTTTAGTATTATTTATACACAATGATAATAATATCCCTAAAAAAGTTGTAAAAGAAAAAAAAATATAAAATATTTTTTTAAAGAAATATTCAGGTCCAAAATCGGGGATTATGATTATTTTAAGTAAAAAATACTTGCAATATTAAGTATGTGTGAAAATCCCTCGAGTGTCTTTAGTGCAAGTCAGAAAAAAATAAAAAAAACAGTTTTTCAAGTAGTTCTAATAAAGTCACCAAACTTAGTATAAGTTATAAGCTATTGTTTAGAGTATATTATAACCATCTAAATCCCCAGAAGTGCTATTTTGTAAGTCATATTTTTCAAAATATTTGACAAAAATCATTACAATCTTTAAAAATAAACAACTACTACGGAATTTTATTTTTATTATATTTTTACGGTATTATAGAACATAGGTGCCAATTTTCACTTGAAAATTATGTTTAAGGCTTGTCACATTCTGTGTAATTTGGAGGATTATTTGCCACAACAATTACACTGCTTACGCGGAATTAGTAAGATGAAGTCTTGTTTTACATCTGTTACAATGGATTTCCGCAAAGTAACGCCTGATTCAATAAAATATTTGAATCATTTTGCTTTGCCCTTGTTGTTACCTTTGCTGCGTTTTCTTAATAATATCAACAGTTGATTCTTCAGTTTTCAAAGTAAGATTTTTCAACGACATTCATTTCGTATTAAAAGCTGGCATAAATGAACCAATACCATAAGAAGTAAGTGATATTTGTTTTCATCATTACACATCCGCCACAAATTGTCACATTCGGATAACATAATTGTGACAGCTTTATGGCAAATTTGCTGTCCATTTCAAATCGGTTTCACGTCATTCTCAAAGCGTGATGTCACTGCATCTACTAATTTTTTTTTTCATATAGTTTTTGTGCAAATTTGAATACCATACAGTAGTCACTAGAGCTGTTAATTTTTTGAAGTGAAGAGTACTTTTATTCTTCTCCATTACCTCTACCAAATGAGACAATTGTCCTATCTTTTCTTCTATTTGAATAATCCCACCGCTGTGAAAATTATTTCGTAAGGATCTGAACAAATGTGGAATATCAAACATTATGAACATTTTAATATGACGTATTAAAAATAATTAGCTGTCAATATGATCCCAGACCGCTACTTGAGCAAGTTTAAGCTACCGATATTTGTAAGCCCTTGATCACAGACTGTGGTAACTACAGTGTAGCCAATAGCATCAATAGCTTTAATTACGTCTTTTATAACTTGTCTTTATTGGACTTGACTGCATGAGGTCCCGGGTTCGAATCCCGGGTCGGGCAACATAAAGAAAATCGGATTTTTCCAATTTTCTAATAAAAAAATAATGTTGCTCGGGATAGGATATGTGCCCGGTTGGCGATAGGCTTGCCACCTATAACATTATGGGACTTAGTATCTTCGGCTAGTCGTGGGTACCCTGGTTGTGCCTCCGCCTACCTCTTCGAGGATATGGGCGTGAAGATACTTATAATAACGGCTATTCTTTGTGACTTTTTACGAAATAGTATACAACAGGTTGTTTAAGTTTTTTGTGGTTGCCTTGTATAATGAATTGCTATGACTGACGTTCTGTACGGGTTTTCACCTAAGTTTTATCTGTTTAAGGATTGAATATAAGACGCTTTTTTAAAGCAGTCTCATCAAAAAAATAGAGTACATATCTTGCCTTTTTGCTCCATTTTTTCAGCCTTCCTTTTTAAATACTCGATTATGACTTGGTTGATACCTGGCTCTAATATGGACAATATTGAAGAAGAGTTTGCAAAGTTCGTGTGCTCGGTAACGCTGTTAAATGTTTTAAGTGTCTTTATGTGCGGGGAGATTTTTTTAAATAAAGCCATTGCCAAGGCTTTTTCTAGCTGTGTCCAACGTTTACTTTAAGGTGTTCCGGGCGTGGTTACGTGTGTACACATTGATCAAAGTTTTTAGGGCCGATGAGTTGATGTGCGGCATTATACTTTCTCTCCGTAAGACGTTTATTATGCGTTTCAATAAATTGATTTTCTTCATCAGCTTCCTTTTTCAAGGCGAGGTATCTATTTCTGTAATTAAATAAAATTTTAAAAATTCTTGTTTCTTAATTACATATGAATGACATCAAATTCATGTTTTATTATATAAGATTAAATCATAACAATAATCAATAAATCATAATAATAATAATCGTGGGTGCCCTGGTTGTACCTCTGTCAACCTCTTCGGGGATATGGGCGTGAAGATACTTTTTTTAAAAATAATTTTAGATTGATGTTTCCCAAGTAATCAAAAAATTAATATCATCATAAATCTTAAAGTTCAGTATTTTTGATTTTTGCTTGTATGAAATAATTTTGTTGAAGAATTTTCTCTCTTTGTGGCCAATAGTCATGGTCAAGTTAATGCGACTGTTTCAATGTAAGTTGTTCTGTAAACATGATTTCTTTAAAATTATGGAACTAGAAAAAGCAATTTCACTTTCATATTTTTAAGAGAATAATAAATACTATATAATAGAATGTTGAATGTATAGGTTTATTTAGAGACATATATAACATATTATATTAGAAAATCTATAAAAAGCAGCGCCCCACCGGGGATCCATTTGCATCTTAGCTTTTGAGTGTAACGGTTGTGTGTGGCGTGGCTTGTTCTATCTAAAATTGTATAAAAAGTGTTGGTTTGTGCCTTATTCTCTTACTTGCGGATTAATAAGACCATCATTGTAATATGTTTTTTGGTTCATTTGTATACATTTGATAAAATTAAAGTAATGTAAGTAAGAGGTGAGCATAAACTTAAAATCTCAATGCTTACAAAATATCTAGCTGTCTTATTAAAAAAATAAAGTATTCTAAGCCTGATTCTTGAATCATTCATCTTTATTACACTGTGATACAGACTATAATATCAACTTAATTTACCCTTACTTTAGACTACATTCATCAATTGGAGTCCTGAGCCCCGAGTGTAATGGCAACGTCAAAAATCATCTAACGTAACTTTCGCGTT